>KZ807427.1:120455-132363 GCA_000696205.2 Oncopeltus fasciatus
AAATAGTTAAATAATTATTTAATAAAAAAAAAATTTAAATTTTTTAAAAATGCCTTTCGTCTTCCATTAAGAAGTAGAAATTAGATAGATGAATTTGTTTAAAAATACGCGATTTTCTAGCGAATTTTTAGACGGGGGGGGGGTTGATTATTCTATCCAATTTTAAACTAAATCTCGTATTTCATGTAAATAAAATGAGTTGTAAAAATGGGTTTATTGTTTCAGTTTTATGCCACAACTGTATACCTAAAGAGCAGCTCATGATGGTCCAGTCTAAATTTTGTGAGCCCCAACCAATTTTTTTCAAGAGTTAGGGGAGGGAGGGTGGGGGCAGAAACAGTACTGTGAGGACGCGTTTTGTGCAAACAATTTATATTTGACATTTCAGATAGTACATAATATTTCTAACAAGCCCTGAACAATACTGAAAATTATACAAAGAAAGTATTAACTTGTATTAAAGATATCAAATACTTTAAGAAAGATTGCTATTGATTTTACTACAATTTTTTTTATAAAATTTCAATACTGTGAGTAATATTTGACATCTCCACCGTAAGCACAATACCATATAAAGCCTAAATTCGGTATTAATGGATTTCATAAGTGAAAAAAAAAGAATATGTACAAATTTAACTGATTTAAAAGGGAAGATAGTAGTGATTATTATGATTGTAAAATAATTTAAGTATATAAATAGGTTTGAATAAACATATTTATCAATTATGAATAAATTTTTTCTCTGCAGTGATGAAAATTAATATGGGTGCAGAACCTACGATGAAAATTCAAATAATTATGAGGAGAGGTTAGTCAAGGATTCAGTCTTGGGGACAGAAGAATTAAAATTGTAAACAAATAAAGTTATATAGTAGATTATACACGGTTCTATCATTTCATTTATTTCTTCATATGTTGAATTATAACATATATACATGTTTCTATATAACTTTTGTATGATTTATTTTACTTCTTTATGAAGACCTAATAATTGGGCCAAAACGTTGGCAAAAATAAAAAAATTTTTGGTTTACAAATCTATTTTAATTCTTCAGTACTCAAGCCCTAACTGCTGACTAATCTTTCCCTATAAAGCTCGACGGTCAACTAGGTACCTCCAAAATCACATAATCATTAGTTATGTAAATTTACTTCTAGTTTTTATGGCAAATATGTAAAAATATTTTTATAAGAGTATTTAAATGCAAAAGAAAATTCTAGCTCCATATAAATAGTTTTATTATTCGAGGCCATCATTTTATCATATCATCTTCAGGACCGAAAGTCGGTGGAAGAAGCCCGAGCTGAGAAAAAACAGTTTCTGAAGATGTTGTGACATCGAATGGCCTAGAACTATAAAAATATTTATGTGTAGCTAGATTTTCATTTAAATTTAAATATTACTTAGAATATCACCTCCACCTCAGCATAAAAAATGAATATTTTTATATTGTCTTTCACTATTCTATGTTTAAAGAGGCAAAGAAAGCTTCTAAAAATTGGAAAAATTTCATTATAAGAGGGTTGGGGGAGAGTTTGAGAAGGGAGGGTCGGAATATCGACGGAGCGAGAGGGTGCGAGTCGCGGGGCAGCACGCAACTGACCTCATCGATTCTCGTCTGAGGCTGAAGGCCTCCGCCGACCCCAGCCATAACCTACCGTATCGCCCCCACCACTTTCAGGGATATTCCTGTTACACTCAGGCAAGGTCTGTGGCTTCCATCTGTAGCTTTTAGCATGTCTGAGTTATTAACATGTGATATTTCAAAATATTGTATCAAAATAAATAATGGACAATCAAAAAATATGTTAATATAATTTAATTCAATTGAATTTAATGTGCCTGTGTGAAATGTTTTCAAAAATTGCAATAGGAGTCAGGCAATTAACATCTGTAAAAAGAAAGAGCAAGAAAATCTCAAAATTTGAAACACAGAATCCGCTAAATTTAAAATAGGAAAGTTGAATACCAGGAGCTGAAGAGATAGAACATTAATTTTTGTCACAATTAATGCAAGGGAATTGAATAAAAAATCTATCCTTCTCAGCCAGGACTTGAACCTTGATCTCCTGTTTTCCGAGCCGGTATGCTTCCATTGCACCACCGGGACGCGCCAGGTAACTTATTAAATTCCCAACACACTAGTGAAAGTCTAACCTACGAGAAAGACGAATACATCATCTTACGCTGGAAGGAGCTGACATTGTCTTGCTATTTATCGACTATTCATTATTTACTTTTCATTTTAATTTTCATTTATAAATATTAAATTAGTTGTGGTGTATCATCCCACGTAAATTTTAAACAATTAATTAAACAATTAGGGAATAGAATAACAAATCTATCTGTCCCAGCCAGGACTCGAACCTGGATCTCCTCGAAGCAGTTTCATTAATCTTCCTGTTTAAGCGGCCTTCTTTATCCAGAAGATAATTTAAAGTAATATTATTTTAACAAGTGTACGAAATATTTATGGTACCTATATACCTATAAAAGGGAATTTATTAAGTTATCTGGCTCGACCCGGTGGTGCAATGGAAGCATACCGGTCCGGAAAGGAGATCCAGGCTCAAGTTCTGGCTGGGAAGGATAGATATTTTATTCTATTCCCTCGCATTAATCGTTTAAAATTTACGTGGGATAATAAACCACAACTAAATTAATATTTATTAATTTTTGTCGTATGAGGCGTGAAGGTAAAAAAAATCGCCCTATAATAGGCGGGAAGAAAGGGCTCAGCCTTTGTGGTTATGTTTGTAATTTTTTTTCTTATTAAGCGTTTTATTTATACAAATGTTTTAAACATTAAACTTAGAAAATTAAATCTTGCATATTTTTCTCTGCAAACTTTTCGCTGTTCAAATAACAAAAAAAAAGTTTCAATTTTCTAAACTCTGCTCTTCCTCTAAATCCCCCCTATTCTTCGTCCGATTTAAACTAAAAATCTTTAAGGATCTGCAATGAAAGGCCTGAGAAGAATAATATGCATGCCCGTCTTTCCTAATATCTTAAAATATGCTAAATATCTTCCTTAATATGTATTTTTTAAAAAAAAAGGTTATAGGATATTAATGTTATAAAATTACAACATACTCCTATTTAGTGCTATTAATTTTCTTTTTAACATTCATAATAACCGAGACTATATTTACCTGGGTTTAAATATTTATAAATTTAATAAAATTTTTTTCACATATAACCCCCCCCGCCACCCTCCCTCATAGAAAAAAAAAACAAGATTTATGATCAATTTTTTTTCTCATAATTTAAAAAAAATGAGGACACTATAGCCTAGCTATAGATTTCCGTACGGTAAATCTACTAATAAATATATAAACTGCGCCTATTCGTATAAAAGAAGAAAAAAGGATATATATATATATATATGTGTGTGTGTGTGTGTGTGAAGGGTAGAGTTGGATACATGGAAGGGAGCATTAACAATTGTTCTGAGGACATTGGACTGAAAGGATTGAATGCATTGGATATTGAAAGGATTAGTGGTGCCAAAGAGTTCTATACCGAATGTCCAAATAGGTTTAAGAATAGTTTTGTAGATTGCTAATTTGTTGTATAGTGATAATTTCGATGTCCGAGTAGTCTATATAATATGTAGTCTGTCTGTTTAGGACAACAGTAGAAACTGTTGACAGCAATGTCCAGTGACCGCCCAGGATTTATTAATTTTATGCAGTTTTGATATTAAAAATGTTCAGTAAATTAAATTATTAAATAAAAAGAAAAAACTTATGTGGCATAATTTCAGATTTTTTCTTTGAATGATTTGGTTGTAAGGAATAAAAATAAACATTACTGATATGTATAAATTTTATGTTTTATTGAATGAATAACATAAGTAAAATATTGATTCTTAGTGGCTCCAGAAATTGTGGGTTTAATGAGGTTGTTGGTCAAAGCGGTCAATGTTGTGTTCTAACTCATCGCTCACACCAGCAGTTGACGTTGAAGGCGCTACCACAGTGTCCGTTCTTGTAGCCTCTGTCCTTGCAGTACTTCTCACAGTTGGATCTGTAGTCAGCAGCTCCCCAGACACAGCTGCCGACGTGTACGTCAGCCTGGACAGCGATAGTGGCGAACACCGCCACGAGGCAGAGAAGGAAGATGACAGTCTTGGTCGACATCTCGCTGCTTGACTGATAACCTTATCACCAAGGCACCCGCTATATATATAATAGGCCTCCCTACTTCATACCCCTTGTTTTCAACAAGGGGGAAACCCTTGTTTATTCTTCATAGAGATTTTAATCGGATGTTTACTAGAGCAGATTATCTCATTGATTACAAATTCTGATTTACTGCTTACATAAACAGCACTTATCGTGGGCAATTCTAAATTTGTAATAATTTAGTAAGGCATATACTTAACCGAATACATCCTCCATTTACAATATAACAACAAATTCTCAATTTAGATACAATTGAGACAGATATTTTTTTTTGCTTCTGAAATTGCAAATAAAGAAGTTGCCCATAAATTTTACGTATTGCAATGATTAAATTCCAGTATCATAAAAGACTCATTTAATTTATATGAAGTATGGCAATAATACCTATAATTCATTCACAATACTATTGTGGTAAAATGGTTAAATATAATAAAACTTATGTTTAAATGTATAATTAAATTTTAATGTAAATAACTTTTTTTGTCACTCATATTATGAAATTTGTTTCAATTTTTTCTTATTTTTAAACAAATTTCACAGCCAGTAATGTTAGTATGATGCGACTTTCAAAGAATTTAATGAGTCCTTACAAGAACCTGATGTACTGATCCCGTTATCATACATATATTTAATGTTCGTATTTTTAATGCAAAGAGACCAAATAAGCTCCTTTTTTCTAAAAAAAAAAAAAAAACTGATTATTTCATTTATATTTGAAATTTGTTTTGAGAATGAGGCGGATTTAATTTAAAGAACAAATTAAAAATTGTACATATCTTTGTTACAGCTAGATTTAGGAAAAAAAGTATATACTATATTTCATTTCAGTGTTTCCTTCAGTTCCCACATTGTGAAGGTCAGATTGTGATATTAAGTATGAAATTGTGGAGAGACAATATCTTCCAGTTTACCTGAACGCTTTTCCTGTCTAAAGTAAGTGCTTGTTGTGTAAATTTTAAGGAACTTAAGCCTCGAATGAGATAGAAATTTAAAGAATTTAATTTTGTAGTGGAGACATACTCTCAAGTATTCCCTTTCTTATTCGTCTACGTCCGTTTAGATACAAATTTTGCTTCCTTGTGGGATTCAAGTTTGCGTTGGTTCGTGTTTAAGCTTTTTCAAGCCTTTACGCATGAGTAGTATCGATATCATACATTGTTTGTTGATTACACCATTAAGAATCTTTGTGTGACTTTCGTTTCACATAGAAATTTCAAAAAATTAAAGCGTCGATTGAGCTGAATATAGTTTGCTCTGCTAGCATCAAGAGTAAAGATTCCATCACAATTCAGAGTTGCTATTATTTTTTGGTTTTTACTCCAATCTCCATAAGACACATAGAACGGCTTCCATACTCAGCTATGGACTAAACAAGGGGGAAAGGGTAGAGAACTGGTCACTGTTGTAAAAATCTCCAAGAACTGCTCCGAAGTAGTTATCACCTTTATCAAGGAGGGATATCTGGATAGTAAACAGTGTACCATTGATGTGCTCAAGCACTTCTAGAACTTGTGGTTATCTCGGATGGTGAGCATTTATATCCCCTATCAAGAGCCATGTATGATTCCCCAAGTACCTGTCAACTAGGTTCTCGCTTGTAGATAAGTAGGCATCACATGCAACAACAACCATTATAGTATGTGATATTTTTACGGAAGAAATTTATGTTTGTAGCTATGATGGGTGAGCTCTTCCACCATTCCTCCTTCCAAACCAGTCAAGAGCAAGGCTCCGTGGTCATACCTTTAAAGCTTATTGTTCTTTCTGGCTTGAAAATTAAGTTTATTCATTTACTCTTAATTATATCCATCTTTTAAAAAAAAAAACATCAAAAATATGCTTAGATTACGCCACTGCTTCTTCATGAAAAGTAAGAACAATATATAATACAAATATCTTTTCTTTAAATGGTATTGAAGAAATTATGTATTATCTCTTGAAGTATATTTATTTATAAAATTTTCAATTACTTTAAAATTTATATGTAAAGTGATTTGCCCCATAATTTCGCTTGGACCTCACAAATATAAATTATGACTACTAAGAAGAAAGTAAAAGACACTGCTAAATCTAATCGCAATGAACTGATAAAATAAATCCTAACTAGAGGAAAAGGGAGTAATTCTTTCACGGTTTTCCCGGAGTTGCTAAAAAGTGGGGAGGAGGAAGGTACTATAAATACTGAGGGAGGTTTGATAAGGTTATCAGTCCAGCAGCGAGATGTCGACCAAGAGTGTCATCTTATTCCTCTGTCTCGTGGCGGTGTTCGCCACTATCGCTGTCCAGGCTGACGTCCTCGTCGGAAGCTGTGTCTGGGGAGGCAAGAACTACAAATCCAACTGTGAGCAGTACTGCAAGGACAACGGCTACAAGAATGGACACTGTGGTAGCGCCTTCAACGTCAACTGCTGGTGTGAGACGTGAAGACTTCCTGAACCTTTGTAAAGACTACCCTACCTTCTGTCCACAACTCTCTTTGGCTGCTGTAGATATTTCCTTTAACAAAAATCTTTAAAATTAATTGTTACATAAGTTAAAATAAATTATTTATAGTCTTTCGTAAATTGATTTTTGTTCAATTTCAAACCAAAATTACCACATCATATATAAAAACAGTCATTTATACAGGAAAAGTGTAAACTTTTCACAGAGAAACAGTAGATTTCTCATGTTTCATTAAGATAAACACAGAAAGAGTTAATGAATAATTTGTTCCTACAAGCAAGGGGTAGACAATAAGGATAAAAGGTAAAATAACTGAAGTTTTCTTTCGACTTTTCGGCGACTGTTATTATAATAGTAGAAGTAATATCTAGAATTATACTACTAGTCAGTCCTCTGCCACATTCACCAATAACTACAAGACGAGCTGTCATTGCCTGTAAAACATAATTAGTTTTCGGAGTCCTGCCCAGACTGTTTGTCCAGCCAAGCCTAGCTATTTAACTTAATGGACAATAAATTATGTCACAATGAATGTGAGTGAGTGTACGTTAGTATGTAAGCTCTCGCGAGTGAGTGTGTTTCTTAGCGAAGTGGATGCAAAATCAAGTTCATAAGTTTCACTTGCTGCATCAATCAATGATAACTAAATCCTAAAATGTCATTGCGCTTATAATAAAAGAAAACAAATTTGTTTATCGCTTTAATTTGGATAACCCAACTCAACAGAGCATTATTGACACATTATTGCAGAAACATTATTGGAGATAGTTTGTGCTCAACAACCCCCTGAAAATAAATTGCTACGAATAAGCTCTCCCCTATAAACAAAACGACTGCACTTGTATATACATTCATGATACCAGTGCATAGCTGCTATTAGTACAGGAAAAGTTTCAGGTTAATATGCAAGGAGTTCGTGTATACCCAAGATCATTAGGAGGCTCTGGGAGTACAATGGTCCTGAGGCCGTGACAACGGTCAGAGTCGGCCTGGGATATTTCTTCTGCCTTCCACCGATCCGATCTGGTGAGTTCGTGGTGTGTGCTCCGCTCGGATATTGTAATCCGGCTCCCGAAAGCGTGCCCCCGCCAGCCATAATGCGTGGAATATTGAAGAGGATAAATTTATGTGCTCGTGTGCTAGGGGAGGCGTGCTAGTTTGTTTAGCTCACGACTCGCCAGATCGCCCCTATCTGATAGCCCCCCTCCACCGTCATTACCTCCCCCTCTGTCCTCAGTCTCCCTCCCTTACTCCGAAATAATGAGCTGCGAATGCCATAAGCCGCGGGGACCCAAATTTCAAAAATATCCGCCATGCATATAAAATTTCTCTTACGACTTCATGGTTAAGTAAACAATATTCATCTCCAATACAATGTGTTAAATGCAGAGCCTACCCATGCTATTCCAATCCTAAAAATGCTTTCGTCTGTAATAAATTCCACTCCGATCTTACTCTTGAAAATATTAAAATAACCCTCTTTCATCTTCTACCCTAATTTCCACTGTTAAAAAACGTCATGGGGGCGCCAGGCTAGCTCAGGGGATCCATACGGGTCTCGCAATCCTGACGCCGCGGGTTCAAATCCCGCCCAGGTCAATCTTTTATTTATAATATAGAAGCTTGTCCTGAGCCATGGGTGTTTAAAATGGNGTCACTGAATGGTGTCTCCTCTTGTCTTTTGGAGGTGTCATGGGTCCGCCCCTTCGCTTGGCTTTACCTTAGCCAGATATAACTTGATGGTAGTAATTACCTCCCATCATAAAGCATTAAAAGATAAAAAAAAAAAGAAAAAAAAAAAAAAAAGAAAAAAAAAGTCATGCATGATTAGGCATTTCAGTAAGAAATTCAGTTTCAACTAGACTAATAAAGTAAATAATATTATAAATATATTGCAGATATGGAAAGGTGGTTTTTGAGTTTTGGGTTGTCGACGATTGATTTTCTCATTTATGTTTATTTATTTTAGAATAGTGATGATTTTCTATATATGTGCGGGGTTATTTACATGAGCTGGAGCCCGTTGTCTTGGAAGACCTTTGAACTATAAACGTGAACGGCAAAAAAGCCAGTCTTCCAGGATGTGTCGGACAGTGATTGAGTTGCAAGTGGAGCATCTTGGTGGTGGCTCCTTGTTAACGTGGGTAAACGTCAGGTTCGTATGTCCTATTCTCATCTGTGTGAGCACCACTTCTTCCCTTCTGCTATCACGACTAGAACTACCCCATTAATTCGTGGTGTTCTTGATTGCCCGTAACTTGCTATGGGCCGACTTAGATTTTCACATGCTTTCCCACTCCGAGTAAGTTTTCGTTTTCAGCCATGGTTTGATATCTTCTGAGTCTATTACGTTTTCGGGAACAAATATTATGCTCTTAAAGAAGAAAGCATCTTCTTTATCCGCCTTCTCATTCCCTACAATTCCTGAGTGCGAGAGTATCCAGAGAAATGTTACTTTTTCGCCAAAGGTTTCCAGAATATCTATGTAGCGGAGTACTTTTTTGAGCAGTGGTCTCTGTTTATTACATTTGAGCGCAAAGAGTAAGTCCTTGCATATTAGAAAATATTTTTGGTCTGAGGAAAATACTTTGTGTGTTTGTATGATCTTGTAAACAAATAAAAAATGTAATTTTTAAAGTGCAACTGCAATCATTTTTAGCTTTCTGAATTAGTTGGCAACATTTTCTAGCACTTTATTCAATTTTACATTTTTCTTAGGTACCTAAATAATTAAGTACAATAGAAATTCCGGTCGTAGAAATTACCAGATTTCGTTGCATCCATTCTCCATACGATTAATTTATTTTTACTTCCTTAGAAATTAAGTTTGGGCATCTATATCTATCCATGTTAAACAATTATAATATATATTCAAAATGAGTTTTATAAGAGCAGAAATAAACTGAATACTAATCCACCCCAAATCTAATGTAATGTATATTAATACTCGTATCTATCTAGAACCACACGATTGTGTGGTTCAAGATAGATACGACTATTAATAAAAAATGATTATACTGAAATTTAATGGAATTATACACCGAAATGTATTTATTTATATCTATCTAACTACATAAATAGATAAATATAAATAACTAAATTTCGATCTATCTACCAACAAGAGCGGAGTTGGACAAAAAGTTTTCGAAATTCAAAATGTAATTTGAAAAGCTCAGGAAGTCGGAGAGCGGAATCGGATGGTTAGGAGTAGGGATTCAAGCGCGTGTACAAAAAGGTTTATCCTGAAATTTTTCTATATAATAATATTTAGTTTATTCTAATCAAACAACACGCATTTATTTATTCATAAAAATATTTTTTTTCGATACAAATCGAAATTTCGTTAATAAGGATTGTGAGTTTATCTGCGCCATAAATTTTAATTTTATGGCCTTAAAGCTGCATTTAGTTGTCTTGTAAACAAAATTTATCATATCTCATTTAATGTAAATTGAAAGGCAGAGTTCGTTATTGAGCAAAATCGGGCCAATAGGAGTGTATGATTATCTTCACTGTCTAATTGGAGTAGAAAAATTATTTTACCTTCAACGGGCAGGATATATGGTTTGTAGTAATGAAACCCAATAAAGATTAGTTTGATATTAATTTAAAAAAATTATTTTAGGTAATTTTTGAAACAGCAAAAATGAAGCGTTATGAGTAAGATTTAAGAGAAACGGAAATTTAATTTTTACGCACTTATGAGCTACACTTTTCAACTTAATGAAATTTTTTATGTCACTTTTAGATGGAAATGAACGGTTGAGTTTGTTTTTGTGCACATTCAGTCGCTTAGGACGGGAGGAAAGATTACTTGATATAGAAAGTGTGAGTAAAATATGTTTTGTTTTTTGTTGTTTTTTTTGCAGTAAGTGGCGAAAAATTTAGTTTATAACAATAAAACAGAAAAATATGACATGGGAAGTTCATATAAAAATATTGATCAACAAGCATACTGAAAAATTAGCTTAGTTACACAGCTGTCAAAAAAGCTAATATTAGAATCACTAACAATTCAAAAAGAGTAGGCACTTTTGCATGAAGAACAATATTTAAAAACTGAGGATGATTTTTAAATAGTATTTAAAATAATAAAAATAAGTGGTATTTCTCCAAAAAGAATGCATACACTTGACATGATTTACAATTGAATTGTGAAATAATTTTATAAATGCGCTGCTCTCTAGTCTAAGGAACACTATTTTTGTTGGTAAAACTGTTGACAGCAATGTCCAGTGACCGCCCAGGATTTACAAATTTTATGCAGTTTTGATATTAAAAATGTTCAGTAAATTAAATTATTAAATATAAAGAAAAAACTTATGTGGCACAATTTCAGATTTTTTTTTCTTCAGATGATTTGGTTGTAAGGAATAAAAATAAATATGACTAATATTTATAAATTTTATGTTTTATTCAATGAATAACATGAGTAGAAATATTGATTCTTACTGGCTCCAGAAATTGTGGGTTTAATGAGGTTGTTGGTCAATGCGGTCAATGTTGTGTTCTAACTCATCGCTCACACCAGCAGTTGACGTTGAAGGCGCTACCACAGTGTCCATTCTTGTAGCCTCTGTCCTTGCAGTACTTCTCACAGTTGGATCTGTAGTCAGCAGCTCCCCAGACACAGCTGCCGACGTGTACGTCAGCCTGGACAGCGATAGTGGCGAACACCGCCACGAGGCAGAGGAAGAAGATGACACTCTTGGTCGACATCTCGCTGCTGGACTGATAACCTTATCACCAAGGCACCCGCTATATATACAATAGGCCTCCCCACTTCATATCCTGGGAAACCCTTGTTTATTCTTCATAGAGATTTTCATCGGATGTTTACTAGAGCAGATTTCCTCATTGATCACAAATTCCTTTGATATGAAATAGTGACAAATAATGGAATATGGAGAACAAATTCATAAAGAAATCCATTGAACTTTATTGAAATTAATATAATTTCTTAAATAAATTAAAAAACTCTTGAATAGCCGCCCTCTTGACTGTACTTAAGTTCCTATAATATAATATGAGAGTGCGTGTGTGTACCTGTACCTTTATTGCAGAAGCTTAATAAATGATATGTTCAAAATTGTATATATATATTGATTTTATTTGTAAATCAAATAAGTTTTTACATTTTTTTATTTAAATAAAAATCTTGAGCAAGAGAAATTTACGAATCTAAGATCTAAAAATCCTATGAAGGCATTTATAGAAAAGCTTATTTGAATTTAAATTTATCTAACACATAAATTTATTACATTTGAGCGCAAAG
>KZ807427.1:140251-160007 GCA_000696205.2 Oncopeltus fasciatus
AACATTCTAAAAACCATCAGCCCTCCGTCTCAATAAACCTGTCAAAACATTTTTCCCAGTTCCAAAGTCACTTATTCCCAATAATACCCTTCCCTTTTTTTCCTTTGTCCTTTTATTGCCCTCTCTTGTAACAGGCCGCTTTCCATTTACACCTTCCGCCTTCCTTGTACTTGCTACCCCCACTCCTTTTATTTTTTCTCTCTGAGAAAAAGTAAAATTTATATTGTTTAGTCATGGAAATGTGAACATACATGGACAGGATGTCCTCTCTCATCTTCATGATATGTAGGTGTGGCAAATTACTGCTTTAATGATATTTCAATTTTTTTTCTTGTCAATAAGTTGTTTGTTAGCATGTTTTTTTTTTCAAATTGGTTCTTTTTCAAATTGTTTTCATAAACTTTTAGGTGTCTTACATAGCTTTCTACATTCATACTCTTGATATCACATTATATTATAATTCTCTATTATACTAATTTCAAATATTATTGTATTCTCATGACATTGAATTTCTACAGTCCTGAAGATGGCTTACAATGTAAGCCGAAACGTTGGCAGATAATCCTTTATTTTAAAAAAATACATTTTTTTAATTTGTGTTTTTTTTGGATCTACCTCGACCGAACCCCAACTAAAATCATCTTAGAATTAGGGCAACCATATAGTTTCAACAGAATATACGGACAGCCATGCGTAACATTATGCAAACAGAGTTACATTGGATAAACAGGATGGAAACTCAGAACTCGGAATGGTAATACAAACTAGAAACATGACTCCAATTATCCAAACCATGTATATGACAATGAACATACAGGTCACTATGAAACCATTACATACACAACAAAAAAGACATATGGAAATTATAAAAATAATATCATAGGTTAGCATAATTAATGAACTACTTTTCATAGGGCATGAACTTCTCTTACTTTAATGGGCTCACTCTCTGATAATCTCTCAAAATGATTTAAATAATCCATAAAAAGCATACAAAATTCATAAATACATATATAAATAGTCACACAAGCAACTTGATTACAGTACAAAGTGAGGGAGAAAAATCAGTATGGGTTGATCTTCTTTACCTGACGAACTCAACAGAGAGAAAAATCCCATGAACTGGCTCAGGTAAAAAAATGCTTTTCAGCATCAGACAGTGCCTGAGAAAGTGCGCCCGAATGTGACTGGGTCGAGAAAGAGAGAGCCTGCCAAAAGTGCTCACTATTAGGATATGAAAGACAGCCACTGCAGATGGATTCCTATAGGTTTATTGAAATATATTTAGTCTTTACCCTGCTAGTTTCAACTTTCCAAGCATTGGCTTGGTAAAATTGCATAAAATTCCACTAAATATGCCAAAATAGTATGAAACTTAAATAAAGTTTAAGTATAAACTTAATTGCCAAAATAGGCAATGTCTAAATAAAATATTATTTAAAAATAGATTTAAAGCATACTTTACATAAAGCCCCAGAATCCTTCACTACTTTAAATTAAGTTTAATAGATCATAATGAATAATAATAAACATTTTAAATGAATAGATATCAAAAGTGCTTAATGGAATGAGTGAAAAGAAATTGTGTGAAGGTTGGTGAAATCATTTTTTAAATTCCTGCTTTAAGGATATGTTCTTATTTTGAAATAACACTGGTTTTGGTAAGTAGAAATTATTCAGTGCTACCATTTTATTATATGAAGGAAGGTGAAATAGTTCTCGGCCTGACTCAGAAAGGAAAGAATTCCAAACACTAAGCATGTATTATTTTTTAATATAATGCCCATTATTTCCAATTCATTTATTACAACTAGTTATTAGTTTTTTTTTACCCCCCTCCCCCCACAAAACAATTTTCTTCTTCGGAAACAAATGAGCATCATTAGCCTCTATGAGTTGGTCTTTGTCCTCAAATCATCTTCCCCTGAGGTCCCTCTTGAGATTCGGGAACTGAAAGTAGTCACTGGGGGCTAGATCTGGGCTGTTAGGAGGATGTTTTTTTATCAAAGTACAATGGTGCAAATTGATATGTGCAAGTGGCAATGGAATGACAAGTGCAAACTGATGAAATTAAAAGTATTATAACTACTGGATAATAATTAGCAGGATTATGAAATTTGAGTGAATTTAACTATAGATTAAATAAACACGTAAATGTGTGTGGTCATGTATGAGCACATGTAGCTATACATGCACACACTATATGAATAGATGACATGACTATAACTATGTATGCAGAAATGAAATGTATCTTAATATCTATTACATAAAATAGTTTATGTAATTTATTAAACTTACATTTTGCATAAAATATTTATGTATTTTCTGTATATTTTCACAATGATGATTTGTTTCTTAATAGACTAACCACATTGTATTATGCAATGATTTATAATCATTATTGGCATCAAATAAAATGTTTGATCTGGAATAATAAACTTTTTCTTGTCAACTCCCTTGCAACCACTTAGAGTCATGGAGGGGGGCTATCTATAGGTAGTCACCCTTTTCTAAACTCCCATTTCTCTTGGGGGCAAGCTTTTATTTCTCAATGAAAATTTGCAGGGTAGAACTCAAACCCTCAATCTGACTCGGGAATGCATAAGAGATTCAGCTAATATGGGGACCCATCAGTTAAATGTTAATTATTTTATAATGTATAATTTTATTTTAGTTTATTAAATAAAATAAGTTTACATTCTTCATTTATTTTTCCCTCTAGTAATTTTGGACTTCATGGGTCAAGAAAAATTTTCTTCACGTTATTTTGTTTCTCTCTAGCAACTGTTTATTTTTCTTAGCTTAATGTAATATATATTTTACAAAATTGGGTAAGCTTGTTCGAAACTGCTATTACTGACAATAGTAACTTCTATTGACCTGTCTATTAGACCAAAAATGAAAAATTTTAAATACATAATAGTGCCTTGTTTGCTGTACAAAAGCCCTTGAAATCAATCATTAGTCTTCATAAATAACTATTATAAAAAAACTTTTGTTCACTTACATTCAATAATAATTATAATAATTACATATAACTTCAAGTTAGAAACTATTATGAAAATATAGAGCAAAACATATTTGTTACTTGGTATATACTGCTGAAGCATTTTGTTCACTTTTAATCTATAAATGGTTATGGGATAAAGCTTCTAGCTAATTTTGAAGGAATGAAGCTATCAATCAATCCACCATTGGTGGCAGATTTATGACATTGTTGGTATACTTCAATCCTATCAGCTAGACAATAAAAATTATGCTTACTAAAATTGTATATGTGTATGTGTATGTATATATATATATATATATATATATACAAGCCATTACAGGACATGGTACAGTCAACAGTTACTTTTACAGATTCGAAAATTAAAGACTCTCTATACTGTCCCTGTGACTTTACCCACGAACAGACATACCAACATTTAATATACGACTGTACACTACGTACTGACTTCAGNTAAGAACAAGAGGAAGAATGATCATACTGAACACACTAAAAATTCACAGATTATTTTTAATTATTTGGGAGACTGTTTGTCCTTTGTCAGTTTAAAACCAGTTAGTTTATCTTAGTTTAGCTGTCTACTTGTTGCAATTAGTTGTATTTCACAGTGAAATTAAATCTAGCATTTAAACTAAAGTCACAAAAAGAATCTTGTAAATGAGTTAAACTGTACTAATAGGAGTGGGGGTTTACTGCAATTTGAATAATAATTGTACATGATTAATAACTCCTTAAGTATCCAAATTATCAGAATGAAATTCAAGACAACAATGTAATTTAAATGATATTGAGGTATGATTTTGATTGCTTATTGCTCTACAAGAGCTAGTGTGCAATACTATTGGTGACACTAAGGACATACAGTTCCTCTTAGGATCACCAATCCTGGAAAGATTCGTATTGAAAGAGAATTTTGGTATTTTTAGCAACTAGCAATTGGGTCAGGACCTGGTCAGCATATAAGTGAGGAAAGAGAATATAACTTTAGAAATAGACTGCAGGAACTTAACTTGACTAAGTCCGGGATGCTCTAAGGTTGGAACATAAAAGCAGCCATATTAGATTTAAAAAAGAGGAGAAAGTCAAGAAGATTATGACAAAAAAACAGCGGGTGGAAATAATACTCCCAGAATTTTATAAAAGTGGAGAACCATAATAAGTAAGTATTGTATTTGCTGTGGTATTTAATCCCACATTAAATTTATACAATAATTGCAAGGGAATAGTATAAAAAAATCCTACTACCTCAGCCGGGACACGAACCAGGATCTCAGGCTTGCCGGGGAGGGCATGGTACCATTTACACCCCCGAGACTAGCCCAATAATTCATTATATTCTCTGCACTCTACTAAAAGTCTACACCCCCGAGCAAGACGGATATATCGTCTGTCACTCGAAGTTGCTAACATTGTCAGCTATTTATTAGACTCTTGTTTTTTGCTTTTATTTGTTTTTATAAATATAAATTATTATTTATATAAATTATTTATATTTATAAATATTTTATTTGTTGTGGTTTTTAATCCCACATTAATTTTATACACCAAATTCAAAGTAATAGGTTAAAAAAATCCTACTACCTCAACCGGGACTGTGTAATAAATACTGAGGTTGTAGGATTTTTTTATTCTATTCCCTTGCATTTATTGTACATAATCAGTAAGATTTCTACAACAATTCTTCTAAATGAATGGGAGTATGAAATCAATTTTATTGTTCCTTGTGCTTAACAAAGTATATAGAAATTTAGGAATCGTTGAAGACAAATAGTATTCCTCTGAAGCTTTAGTGTATTGTTAATCAGGAGCCAAATGAGATTATGTGCTCAAATGACCTGGTATCAGGAAGGTCTGGACTAGATGAGGGAATAAAATAATAAAATTCTCTTTATTATTATATGCATGCATGTATGTATGTACGTGCATGGATGCGCGTGTGTGTGTGTGAAATTGCTTTCATTTTCAAAAGTTATTGCTGCAAGAAAACTGATAGGCTAGTGGAACATGCATCTTATAGTTGTATAGTTTATTCTATTTGCTGATATTATCTTATTGCTGAGACTACTGGGCAACTCCAACTGGCAATGACAGACTGGAATTTGGTTAAAAAGGAAAGTGAATGACTCTTAATAATAATAATTAAAAAAAAAAAAAAGCAAAGGGCTCCAAATTATTAGAACTGAAGAAGATATCTTATAATGGTATTATAATTACTATTAAAATTGAAAATAATATTTAAATATAATTTTAATAAACTACATCATTTGGTTGATTGGAAGTGAGGGTATGAGAAAGTAAATACAAAGGCAGAGTGGCCTGCTTCAAAGGAAGCAATACCAGGAAAAAATGTAGGGCATTATCGCAAGAAGTAGCTTAAGGAACTAGGAGACATGTTTGACAGGTTTATTGTAAAGGAAGGCTACTGAATTATCAGAATGTTAAAAATGTTTGAATAAGTTGAAGAAATTTGTTCTATGTCAGTTCTGTTAACTGGATTGTGTTGTAAGTTTATGTGAATGGTTTCAGATAAGGCGTTTAGATTTAGGCGTTGTTTTCATAGTGTTCATTGAATCAAATAGATATGATACTAAGCAAGTTATAACTAAATCATGATATAGTTGTTGTTGAGCAGTAGCCTCTCTCTTCCCATCACCCTATTTGGCCTGATGAAGGCCAAAAATATAGGCCAAAACATTGGCTAAAATAAAAACTTTATGGTTACAATTTAGTTTTTAATTCTTCAGCTACCATGACTGAATTTCTAACAATCCTCTCCTTATAAAACTTAGCATTCAACAAATTTACCTCCTAACTCACATTTTCTATTTTGCACAAGATAATAGTTGAACTTGAACATCACTGTGGATAAAATAATATTTGGGATACAAGCAATGTATTCAAAATAATAATATATTTGTAAACCAAAAAAGTTTGTCCAAATTTGGCCTGAATTTTAGGCTTCCTTCAAAGTAATGGGTTAATGAAGAGAGGAATAGAGCCAGGTACACAGTTTGAGCAAATTCAAGAAGTATTAGCTCATGACTGATAATCATGAGCTTGCTCCAACTAAGTACATGGCTCTCCTTGCCCTTATTACCCTCAAGAAGGCCTGCATTTCAGGCTAAAATGTTGGCTAATATAAAAATTTTTTATTCAAATGGAGAGTTTTTTTTGTTTTTTTTATGATGGATATTATTATTAGATGTTTTTTGTTGGGGTTCAGTCAAGGTAGATCCAAAAAAATACAAATTTTAAAAATGTTTATTTATATTTAAAATTTAAAAAACACACATTTTTTTTTTAAATTTGTATTTTTTTGTATCTACCTTGACCAAACCCCGACAAAAAACGTCTAATAATAAAAAGTTTATGATTCATAAATGCGTTTTTATTAAAAACTTATTGATCGAATCCTGACCATTTTGTTTACTATTTTCTATTTTGGTTCTTCTCTAAGAAAAACTAAGCATTTCTTCTTATTATCTCTCTTATTATCTCTTTATATTTCAAATATTAAATGTGATAGGTAATGTTTTCCCATAACTTCTGGTATTTGTACTTGCAAATATCTTAGTAGATTCATAAAAATGTCTTGGTTGTTAAGTCATTTATTATTTACATTCACTTTATTTTTTAAATATATAGTATTATATTATATTTTAGATGACTGACACACATGCAGAAATACATGAATCAAGCTCTTACAATTATATCACAGCAAACAAGGTAGGTTGCAACAAGCTTCATATTATCAAATATTATATTCAAATATTAGGTATATTTATACCTTTAACCTCTTTTTGACACAAAAATACACTAACATCTTCAATTTTGCTATAGATTAGTGTGTGAAAGCTTTCCATTATGGTCCTTAAGTTAAAGAACATATTGACCTTTTTAAATATACTCTTTTGCTGCTTAGTTGAACATACCATGCAACTGGATGAATAGATGACCAACATTCTTCAAATGACCTGATGGCAACTATTGCTTTATTATCTGGTAACTAATATTTTCAAAATTATCATTCCAAGATGCTCAATTTAATGGAGTGTAGCCCAATTTATTTTGAATATTTATAAAACCATTATCAAATAGTAGCTTCTTTGAAACTGACTTACGATACTTCTGTACAACCGAATGAAGGGGAGTGTCTCCATTTATATGTTATCAGAGGCATTTTTCTTCGACAGTAGCTTATTGATGTATTAGCTTCCTCGGTTTATTACTTATAAATCTTAATTACTATAATGTCAATTAAAGTTCTCTTGTAATTCTTTTACAATTTGTTATTGAAAAAAATCTTGTACAAAGTTTTTCAAGACAAAGTTCCATTTTCGTCCTGAAAATAACTGTTCTTCAAATGTTTAATAATAAAGTTCACTGTATAAAAAATAATCATTATTTTCTACAGATATTAAAAGTTCTCTCTTAAATCTATCAGGAAGAATTTTTTAATTGATTTAAAAACCGATTAACTCGGATAGTGAGGGTGATGTAGATATGATGGTTATTTTTTGTTCCTCTGGCGGTTCCCTCCTAGTTTTTAACTTACATTATCCATAAATGAATGTTGGAAATTTTCTAAATGCTTGTAGCAGTATTCATCTGCCACTTCATAGATGTTGTAATCTCACTGTTTAACTAAGGAGTGTGCCACAAAAGAGATTCTTTCACTAGAGCAAACTGGCTTTTATCAGCTGCTCCTTGAAAAGTTTCAAAGCTTTAAAATAATTTTTAGTCTATTTTTGAATTTTTGTTTAACAATAATTTGGCTACTTCATTCTTTCCCCCCCAAGCTGCCCAGTTAAGAGGGGTGTTTCCATAATTATTCTTTATGTTTACATCAGCATTTCTCTGAAGTAATGCATCTACGACTGATACATGGCCTTCCCATGAAGCCCAATGCAGAGGAGTGTTACCATTCTTATCTTGACTGTTGACTGAAGCATTTTTATCCAGCAATTCTTTTACAATGGACAAGTATCCTTCTTTAGCAGCCAGCTGAAGTGCTGTCCATCCATCTTTATTCTTTTTGTCCACATCGGTACTTTCTGATGAAAGAATTTCCCTTACCACACTTACAAACCCTTGTTTTGAAGCCCAATGTAAGACATTTTCATCATTCCTTGCAAGGCCAGATTTAGCAAAAAGCATTTTAAGTACACCCAAATTATTAATGTCAGATTTTAGATAATTTATTGGTTTTGAATTAATGTCTGAATTATTGATTAAATCATTTTCTCCAATACTATTGTTAATCAATATTCGGGGAACCAGCGAATTCTCACTGTTTCCTGCAAACTTGCTTTTATTAATTTTTGAATAATATACTATGGGATCTTTCATTGGAACATTTGTTAATGTCAATTTGTCAAATGATGCTGATGAATCCAATAAATCTCCTTCAGCTACCTGGAATGACATTAAAAACAACATTACTTATGTATTTGTAAACGTTCTCCCAAATCAATGTGTGTGTGTGATTTTATATATATATATATACAAGCCATTACAGGACATGGTACAGTCAACAGTTACTTTTACAGATTCGAAAATTAAAGACTCTCTATACTGTCCCTGTGACTTTACCCACGAACAGACATACCAACATTTAATATACGACTGTACACTACGTACTGACTTCAGAATGACATTACAAAACAAATCAAAACAGACTTATGGAAAATGGCCTGTAACAGCAATATTAATTGATGGGCAAACTACTTAGTCCAAAATTTCTGATTTAAATTTTGCTGTTTTACGCACATACTTAAATTGCAATAAATGACAGCATGATCTCCCAACAATGAAACAAATAGAAGTCTGTGAATGCAGAGGCTCCATAAACTAAGTAGATTTCACATTTTTCATTAGGAGGATATTAATTTGAATAAACTACTAAAATGACCTTAAAACCCAAAAGTATGAAAAAGGCATAAGTCAATGTCTCTGAGGTTGGGCATTATATATATTTTAAAATTTTAGACGTTTATTTAATGTCCCTAGAGTTTTTGGATCAACGTTGTGCAAAATTTGGTACCTTGCAAGCATAGGCGCAATCTAAATTATCAGATTATATACCAGATTAAAATTTTTGTAATTTTACAGTAGTAAGAAAATTATTTATAAAAAAATATAGCAAGCTCACAGCTGTTTATATTTAGATAGACTCTCGTATTAACTACAAAAACGGTTAACCTATAAGCCACATGCACTGGGGACAAGGAAAAATAAGAGAACAAGTGTAACAGGTTGTTAGAAAAGTTTTAATATTTTTACCCCGTATAGTTGCTGCCCCAAGACTGTATTATGTTGGGTACCAAGGCGTAACAGATAGTACTTAAATATAAAATTTATTCTAGTTCATTTCAACTGTTCCCAAGGAATTTCTCGCATTACTGCATAAACAGCTTCCTATTCTAAAATACAATGTTTTAGATGATTCTTGAAGGTGAAATATTGTATTTCAAATAATTAAATGAAAATTTTGGGGGGACTACTGTAGCCTCTTTTAATTTTATAAATTTTTAAAGGAATATTTAATAAATATATAATAAAAAAGAAGTAAACAACTAAATATTTGTCATGTGCAGTATTTACTTACTATTTGTGGACTCCATGACAGGACAGCCAAAAATAATATTTCCATAATTATACCCATGTTTAATTTTAGTTTCCTGAAAAAAATATGTAAATTAATAGATTTTCACAATTAAATTTGGCTTAAATTTTACAGAATAATGAGATAACTTTAATAAATATATAAACAAAGCACAGTTCAGTGCAGAAATATAAAACACAATTTCAAGCCTGTTGTTTTTCTTTAAATAACTTTTGGCTCGAGGGATTTGTTTGTTTTCCTGTACTTAATGTTACACCTTTAAGAAAATACACAAACACACTTATATAAATATATCTTATATATATATGACCATATATGTATATCAATGTAATGAGTAAAGCAAATTCAAAATTAATTATCTATATGGTTCATTAATTACAATTAATTTAAAATTAGTGAATTTCTATATTCCTTCGATGTACTGGATTATATGATTATTGTGATTTAAATAGTCAGTAAATTAAAAATTTTATTTGGAGATAAACGGTAAAGATAAAAATCTTGTTCCAAATATTTATCTGCTAAATATGTTAATTTTATCAATTTGATGTGTTGTAACTTTAATGTAGAATTCTAAGATGATTTTAGTTGGGGTTCGGTCAAGGTAGATCCAAAAAACACACAAAAAAAAAAGTATTTTTTAATAAAGGATTATCTGCCAACATTTTTTAATGTAGAATATTTTCAGATAAATTAATGAATAATTATATTAAAATGCAAGTTTTATAACCAATATCTTTGGCCTGGGATAATAACATAGATTCGCTGTGACATAGATAATTAGAACTCGATATTATTATTATATTAAAATGCATTGCTTCATCAACACATGCAATGAATGAAGAATATTCTAAATATTAACTACTAGTTTACTTTATGAGAGAACTTTACTGTGTATTTTAATATTTAGGCACTTACAGTGCAGTGATTTATATAAAAGTTGATATATTTTTTATTGAAACACTGAATTAGGGGACGTTACTGTTCTTAAAGTGACAGTGACAAAATGAAATTATTTAGACGTTTTATTTTTTCGTTCGTGACGTTTTATTGTTCGTTCACTGTACCCGATTATTTCAGTATTATGACTGTTGACACTACTTATTTAACAATGTATTTTCATTTCATAGTTAAATATTTAATCTTGATTGAAGTGGACATGTTTTAGAAGCTATGGACCTTGCCGAATATACGAGGCCAAACAAAACCTTCCCTGTGATTGTTTTTTACGTCATTTCACATAACAGTTATTTCTTGCTATGCTCACCAAGTATACCTTCCAATATTTGAGGATGGTTTGAAATATTTGGTGCTGGACAAAGTAGATAAGTGCAGTTAGGGACTGATTTAAGTAGGTTTTAAATGTCACATGTAACCTACAGCTTACGACCGAGATTACGGATGTGCAAGGTATTTATTATTAATACTTATCGAGGTATTTAAAATTATTTATTTTCTTTGCGCCGATAAGTAATTAGTATTAATATCTTAACCAAATTATAAGTTAAGGTGACAGCAGGCTGTATTATATTACCTCTTGCTTTTCCGAATCATATTGTTCTAGGAAAAATTCATTTTCTGTTCTTCTTACTGTAGCTGACCTTTCGTCAATACAAGAAGCATAATGATTCTACCATCTTTCAGACTTTTTTTTTTTTTCAGTGTTTCATTATTATCTTTCAAATCCTCGTATTTCTCTTCTTTGATTTTAATTTTTCAACGTGATAGTATTTTTCTTTTAGCTTCTCCTATGTTTTTCTTGCAAAAAAACACACTTATGCATACATACTGGAAATAAAATCCTATTTTCGCTCTCATTGAAGGTAATACAAATAATAGAAAAATAAATAAATAAATACATGTTGATTATATGTATATATATATTACTATTTTTGCTTGTGATTTTAATGTAATTGATTTAAAGTAGTTCAGAGGTACTTGTCGTTTTGTAATTTAAGCAAAGTAACAGACAGTTTTTAAAAATTATAAGCAAAAGCTGCTTAATTATTATAAATTTTTCTTTAAAGACATACAAATATTCTAATTCGTTGGATCTTTTTTTTTCTATTATACAATTTAAAAAAAAAAACTGATATCAATTAATCAAAATATGCCCTATCCTTTCATCGTATTACTAATACTTTATTACTTATTTATTTGGTATTTTAGAAAGTCAATTTCAATTACACTTTATTGATTTGTATAAGTCGTGAATAATCAAACAATGAATAATTAACTAATAGATAGTATATATTTATTCACATTAAAATGAAAGAATTGAATCATAGGTTTTAAGTAGTTGGAATTCACTGCCCAAATCGCATTGTCATGATATAACTGCATATAAATTTTAAACTCAAAGACCATCTAAAAATAAAACTTTTGTCTTTTGTTTTCAATTAGGAGGTTAGAACAATTTTATTACTGATTATAATTAAAATGTATGAGTTAAATATAGTAATAACAATAATAATTATACTTATCGTAAAATATAATTAAAATATTGCGACAAATAAAATAAATAAGAAATTGACTATTATGTAAATTCGGTTTAACTGTTCACAAATCCCTTAGACTTCTTCCTGCTCACAAATGACATCATTGAATATAACACTGAACCCAGCCGCTTCATCGCTACCACCGAATGGGATCAGCTCAAAACCTGGAAACTAGGCTGAAGAGGATAGGAAATAGCCTGGCTGTGTAGCCACGACGCAGGACGTTCGAGGCTGCATCGAGGTCATGGGAAGAGCTTTCGGAGTAGGTCTACGACGAGGGTGCCTTCTCAATTCCCTCAGAAGACGGCCCAGGAAGATGGTCTTCAGTACTGAAAGCAACTGGACCATGGGTCAAGTATTGGTATCTCAAAGTCAGTTTTCTTCCTGCTCTCCCCATGTACTTCACGGCTTACAATGACTACTCAAATTCTTTATTTCTTTCTTTTTTTTTTTTTTTTTTGCTGTGTTAGCTTCCCTTGCAACCACTTAGGATCATTGGAGGGAGAGGCTATCTACAGGTTGCCACCCCATTTTAAACACCCATGGCTTAGGACAAGCTTCTATTAATAAATAAAAGATTGACCTGGGCGGGATTTGAACCCGCAGCGCCAGGATTGCGAGACCCGTACGTTATTTCTTTCTTAAAACACCACTTGAATATAAATATATAGTTCATCTAAAAACAAAGTGTATACATTTATGTATATATATATNATCATGAACAAGTTTACTATGCTTATACTTAGTTAAGTACTATGGCAGAAGTTGCATTTTCTTTTTGTGGGCCATATTGTTGGCTTCAACGATATTATTTTCTTTTTCTTTTTAAATCCAGTTTGAATACCAACGTGAATAGCTTGATTTTCCTATGAAAAATCTGTTAAAATCAACTTACTGTTTTGTCTGAAGTACCCCCCATCTTACATTAATTTTAGTGAAACTTATCGTTGTATACTGTTATGCAGAAAATTTTAATGCGAAATATAAAATGGGAAAAATCCCTCATATGAGATGGGTTAGATATTTTATTATCTGACCTTTTTTATGTTCTGATTTGTTTGAAATTTCTATAATAACATATTATTTTAAAACTAAACCTAAGAGTGGGTTAACAACTTAAATTGATAAATTTCGAAGGAATTCGATTATATTCTCTTCCAAAGCACTGCTCTGAAACACCCCTTCACCTTGTCTGATTTGCCCTAGATACACAATTTTTTATTTCGCCAAGTGCTAATAATGTTCCTTATTTATCTTTATCTTTCAATCATAGAGCCCCATAGAGGGTTCGCAAACATACTTATACTTGCCCATCAATATATTCGCGAAAATAGTAAAAACACGTTCAGGGGACCTCAAAACTAAGATTCGGTCAATATTAGATTTGGAATTTTGATATACGGCTTATCTTATGTATTGTATAATATAAACAAACACTGGAATAATGAGAAGTACTGACTATTTATTATGACGTACCTTCCTCGAGTCTTTCCTAACTTAAACTATCAAACGGGTGCATTGGAATGTAAAACCGAACTGAATCAATTTTAATGGCCCAAAGAAAAATTATCTGACCAGCCTCGGATCAAGGTTTGCCCTAGTTGATAATAAAATTATCAACTAGGGCGAAACCAATAAAAGTCTATAAGCAAGAACCGCGTATATTAATCAGATTTATTAGTGGTTTATTAAAGGTGGATTTAGTTAAGAGTAAATTATAATATTTGTCGCTTTTGCATTTAGTTTAGAAAAATAAATTTTCTATCTATTGTGATCTATAAGTTTTGTAATAGTATTTAAAAATAATAGATTAGTGTTAATTATTCAATTTAATTTTCCTTTGAATTACCATTCAGCCAAAAATAAATTCATTTAAAGAAAATCTGTAAAATATAATTTTATATTTTAAAATAAAGGGGTCCTACCCGATCNATCATTCTAGATTACAACTTGAGGCTTAGAGAAGAGACCGCTCAACCCTCCGACATACATTCTTAAATATTCCCAATGGAATGCAAAAGTTAGAAAATTAGACTTTTCCTCACCCGCTTAGGTTCTAATTGTAATCACAAAATTAATCAAGATATAACAATCTTTTGTTCAATTATAGTCATATGAATCCTTTTCAGCGCCAATGGCCTCAGCTGTCGACGCGCAGAAAAGAAGAAAAAATAAATAAATAAATAAATAACAAATAAAAAATAAAATAAAATAAAAATAAATTAAAAATAACAGGCGCTGATAACCATAGTCGTTGAGCGCCTCTAAACCACAAACAACAACAACAACATTTAAAGAACTTAATTGTCAGAAAATTACAGATTACAGCTGTTATGTTCTATATAATTACAATTTTAAACTTAACCGTATCGAAGATATGGATACAATTCATTTAAGTTAATTTCTAATCCTACCCCTCACCCCTCGACTTAAAAATTTTGGAACCTGTTCATCTTAATGATTATTAGAGAATATCAATAGTTCTCTTTCAATTTAGCCAATCCTAAAGTTTGTGTTCCGAAACTGGTGAACTGTCGTTAGACTAATGAAACCAGCTATATTTAATATATTTTATGAAAACCTCATCGAACCCATCTTACCCGATGTTTCATTGAATAATTATCTTCAGAAAACTCCATCATAAGAACAATAGCTCAATGATTATTCGTGCTGAATCATTCACTAACAATATTGACGTAACTGTTATAGAAAAAATTATCCCTTTCTCTTCACTCTCCTGTCTGTTCCCTCAACCTAATCTGAAGAAAAAGACAGTCCCCAAAGCATTCATAAACAAATTTAAAATATTTAAATCCCAGTACCATAGTAAATATATAGTATACGCTACTAAAATATTTACTAATGGTTTTAAAACTGAATTAGGATGCGGGTCCGCAGTATTATAACCTGTTTCTTCTCAAAGATTTAAAGTATCTTCTATGCGCAGTAATTTTACAGCAGAATTACTTGCTATTAAAAAGGCATTTAATATTATAGATCCTCAAATCTTTACTGACTCACTTTCTAACCTTTTATCACTTATGGATCCTGTTTCAAGGATCCAAGAAATTTGTTTCAATTTACATGTCATGTATAGGCTTAAAAGAAAATGATATAACAGATAAACTTGCAAAATAAGTAACTCCCAACGGCATTGAGTACAAATATATGTCATCATCTGATGAAATCTCATTTTCGAAAAAATGGGCACAAGAATGGTTTACTATCTATGATGACAAACTATGAGAAGTAAAGTCTGACGTATGTGAATGGAACAGCTCTTTCTGTGAATCTGAAGGGGAAGACGAGGTATTCTTAAGATTATGTATAGGAAACTCAAAGCTTAGTCATGGTCATCTTGTGTCCAAAGATTCCTCTTCTTTATGTACACTTTGTGGTGAAATACATACTGTAAAGCGTATTTTGACCAACTGTAGATCATATGAGCCCATATATTTCTCATATCCAGCTCCTTAGGTGATAGTAAAGGAAGAATAGACTCCTTAATATTGCTACTCAAGGTAGGTAACTTATGCGATGAAATTTGAAATTGGTTGCCCGTGGTGTGGGGGAATCGGATGTCTAGGGCACTGGTCGCAGGGACCTTTATTTGAATTATTATTACGAATTTCATCTACTTTTTCTATCGAAATTGGGACCAATTGGCTAAAAAACTGTTGAGTGTTGAAAAAGATTATGTAACAAACTGTTTAGAATTAAAATTATACATTTGTAAAAAGTTGTCCTTTATCTACCTGTAAAACTTAATGATAAATGGGTTGCGATGGATGTTTTTCTAATTAGGTAGGATAATTCAATGACATTAATTTTTTACAGCTATTATCTTATTAGTCTATTCTCTTTTAATTTTTTTTTTGTGGTGTGTATTGGAGAAAACAGCAGACTAAAAACATTAAAAATTTAGATAATGATATTAATTGAGTTATGTAACCCCACGTTTAATTTTATACAAGAAATGCAAAGGGAGCCAAATTATCTAACCTGCCTTGGTGGTGTAGGGGTTAGCATATTTGCCCGGAAAGTAGGAGTCTCGGCTGAGGTAGAGAGATTTTTTTCTTGTATTAATAATTTAAACTTGGTTTGTTTTAACGATCCATATGAATCAAAAAGGAACCATGACATTTCAGTTCTGATTTGAATTCTGGCCAGTAAGACCCATGTGAGTCACAAGGAAATCATGATTTAGGTCATTGTTGAGACATGCAGGTTGGGTGATTATAGGAGTCCTGCTTAAGGATAATGAATCATGAACAAGTTTACTATGCTTATACTTAGTTAAGTACTATGGCAGAAGTTGCATTTTCTTCCGTGAAGACTTATTACCCCTAATTTTTCAAGTTTTGCCAATGCTTACTTAATATACACTTTTCGATATTGTCAACCGAGGTCAGCTAATATAATCTCTATGTCTCACACGTGTTCCGCACTCGCTGAAGGCAGTCAGCCTCTGTTCTCCCCATGGGGTGGCCTCAATCTACGTCAAAGTATCCTTCTCGAATCAACGTAATGAGTCCACTTTCTCGACACACCCTTAAAATGTCATAGACTTACGTAGCTTATGACGTATTTAGCTAGCAATACTAAAAATAAAATATGAAAAAACTCTCTACAATGGGTTTATGATTTATGGGTTAAGGGTTAAAAGTTTTTGTTTTCTCTAGCAGGAAAACCAACAAACTAATCAACCTAACGCTTACGTTATTTCGAAAAACTTATTAAACATTACTATTTTTGTTTCCTTGATTCGGTTGTTAATTATAAATAAATTAAAGATTATAGCGATATGGTTAATTTTGGAGAGTTGAAGTCTCAAAAAAAAAACCCACTCAACTTATGTTAGCAATTTCAAATTTCAAAGATTACATCTCGATACAAAGTCGTAAAACTCTCCATCATCCACATATCGAATTGATTATTTCCTAATTTACCATTTTAAAAAAAATGTATGATACCATAAATTTTAAAATGTGTAAAATTGTGAAATTTAACTCTTTTCCTTGTTCAAATAATTTTATTTGCTACCGTTTTCGGTTTCACTAAACTATTAGGATCAACAACAAATAATTCAATAATACTCTATAGATTAAAATTAAAAATTAAATTAATTTTTACAAACAATAAAACATATTTTTACAAATAAATAAATAAATTATGTTAATGAATATAATTAATAGTGACCAAACTCATCTACAGAGTGTCACAAGGGGGATTTCNAAATACATTTTTTTTATTACTGAACTCTCCAATTTTCGCACCACTTACTGTATATATAAGAGCTTAGCATTTAACAGGCCAAAGATATCCTCAAAGTCTAGGAATCTTTAAGTGTGTGTCTCTGACACACACACTGAGAGGTTCTTATGATCTGAAAACAAGATCTTTGATATTTAAAATGCTCTGCTGTTATAAATAAAGGAAATTATGCAAAAATGAAAGTGTTCAATTTTGAGATGTCCTTTTTATTTAGATTGTAATTTCGCGCCAATCCACAAACATTTGCAAACAATTGTAATTTTGAAAAACAAGTGAACGCATCAATTATTGTATAATTTTCTCCATTGTGTTCCTTCCATACATTGTATCAATATTACCTTCAACAGTTGTCAATTAAAGAAGAGTTTTTCCTCTTCGTTAACTCAATTACTAAATACATTCTCTTACTAAATGTATGTCTAAGCAAATATTTTCTTTATTAATAGATTGTGGTTGTTTTACTTAAATATTGTATTATATTTATTTTAAGGTTAAGAGTTCTAAATGGCTGTGAACTAATGTCTATTTAAAAAATATCGATTTGACATGAAATTTCATTTAAAATTGCTAAATGAACAGGAGTTTGTTTTTATAGTCAGATTTAAGAGAAAAACGTTTTCCTTTATCAATTTTTTCTTATTTTGAAGTATTGATTGTTCCTTAGTGATAGGAAGGCGATATATGTCAGTAAGATATTACAAAGGCACCCAAAAGTAATATCTCACCATTAATGCTTTAAGCTAGCAACATTATGCCTTTCAATAAGTACTTAAATTGCCTTCATTCACTAATAAGCCGCCCAGTGCAAATATGTTATATTCGTTCTTCTAAAACTCGGGAATTTTCAAATTCCCTAATAAAAAAATCATTCCTCAATAATTTTATTTATAGCTAAGTAAAGAAGGTATACAATCTATAATATAATCAATTTACCAGTTCATATATTTTTAACATTTATAATAAATAAATGTTTCGTACTACATGATAAGTTCTGTGCCCACATGACTGTGTATTTACAAACTGCTTGACAAAGTCTCGTCTATTTCTCATGAAATTATTATATATCGATTCTGACATTTTCGGCCTCGACTTAAGTTTTCTATTATTATAATATAATCATATTTATTCGACACATGAAACATGTTTTAATAATAGTTATTCTGAATGTCTAATGTTTAGTAGCTCCTCAGCTTAGGGTAATTCACCTTGCAGACAAATGCAATTGGATAAGCAATTATTGAATCATTACAATAAAGTATAATACATACCTTATTAAGCTTGTTAATTATATGTAGAGCTGTTTTGTCGTAAGGGTTTTTTCTTAAATTAGGTGACTGAAATTCGTTCAAAACTATCATAGTTACTCCACAAAGTTCTGTTCCAATAAACAGCTAAATGAAAATCTGCATTGCAAATATTTATCATTGAATCTTTTAAAATTTTTTTTTCCTAAATTGCTCATTAAGAGATTTTTAATTATACTGCAATTATTATTCTTACTTATTCGTTACGGCTGAGATTCCTGAAGTCTTTTGCTGAAATTAAATAGTGTTCCTATTACTTACTATCTATTTTTTTATTCTATGAAATTGAAATTTTAAAAATATATTTCTAACTTTATTGTATAATATTGTACAAACAGCTGAAGATTGAATCTCTGAAAAAAATTATTTTTACCATTATACTACTCTGTTTAGTTAAAAGGCTTGATTTTATGGTAACTTATATAAGCAGTTGTACTAACTCATACAATCAAGCCTTTGTACTCTTCTCATAACACAAAGTCCTATCTGATACATTTCAATCTATCCCGCTCATGTGGTAGACACTTTGAATGAGTAAACTAGGGTTAAAATGCGATCTACTAAATCTATTCATAATAAAAAGCTGATTTTATACAAACCTCATCGTTAGTTTTTTTTTGTAATCGGGTAAATATTTAATTACTTTTCGTAATGAATCTTTGTTTTCCCTTATCTGAATAGGAGAAATTATTATTATTTAAATAAATTTTATTTAGGGAAATAAGTAATGATATGTTTTGAGTTGTAAGTGCTTCATAGTCAGCTAAGGAAGGAAGAGAAGAGATAGGATTGAACTAAAATCATGAGCAAATTATTTTATTAACACAGCTATGTAGTAAATACAAGTGTTAAAAATATATAAACATGTATCAACTAGCTATAATTCACTAAGTGCATAATTTATCATCTAAAAACTTAAAAAATTATCATTTTCTTTAAATATTACAATATTAAATATTTATTAATAAACCATTTGGAATTCCAATTTTCTGTTAAAGTATGTGCATACCCTTTACTACACTAAAGGAGTAATATTTCTTACAAAGGT
>KZ807427.1:166613-200230 GCA_000696205.2 Oncopeltus fasciatus
ATATATTAAAAGTAAATAATATTCTTGTCCATATATTTTACTCCTTTTTATGTCTGACTTCATCTAAATTTATAATGTAATTAAAGAATAGGTACTTCACTATGTAAATATTTAAAGTAGGAAAATTTTGCTGTTTTATGTTTCGAAATATATTCTCAATATTTATTTTTTTTAATTAATGTAGATAACGATAACAAACACAAAAATATATGAACAAAGCAATTCAGGACAATGATTATTATAAGTATAGTCAAGCATATCTTTCTGAAGTTGTTCGAATTTTTAGTATTAATTTAATTATTATTCAATATTTTCCTATTTTTCGTAAAAATATAATATAACATGTCTATAACTTTTAACCGAAAAAATGGGTCCTTTAAAATTCCGAAATATTTGTAAATTTTAATCCTTAGAAGTTAAATTTAAATTTAACATTTTTGTTAATTTAATTATTATTTTCTTAAAGTCAAAGCAAACCATTATTCTTTACATACAAATATATAATACACTACATTTCATGAGCAGTGTTACGATAATTATTAATGTAAATTTAATTTTCCAAAGAGTATCTGGATAAAAAAAATTTTTTTCATGCCTGATATTGTTTCTCGTTATTTTGGTTTTATATAATGGGCTATAGAGGTTTTATAAAAATAAGATTAACTTTTCTTTTAATTAAGAAATAAATGGACACATTGTGTAAATATTTTTCAGAAATACATTGAAGACATGCGATTTAATCTTGAATGTTATAACAGTATAAATCTAAAACAGACTAATATATTCCTCACAGTAATGAAATCTAAGCTACCCATTCACATTTTTGTTAATTACAATGATATTATAACATCTATATAAAACTAAAGTAGTAGTAGTAGTAGATCATAATGGAGGGCAATCAACTTCTAGGTTATTACGCCCTATAAATACTCTTTAATATGTTTAAACTAACATTAAATTATACATTATATAAAATTAAATACATCCCTCTTTACTATTTTCAAATAACTCATGAGGTTTATATTGCGTATAAATTGACTACCTTCATATTTTCTTCTTTCTTTAAACTATATACCTATTTTTATACATAAAATTGGAATCCCTCAAATTCTTTGAAGCACTAAAAGAAAAAAATGTATTCCTAGGATGTTTTGGCACAATTAAAAATAATATTACAACGGTGCATTTTGAGATTAAAACAGCAATCTGCTGAGGTAGAAAAACAAACCAATGTCCAATAATTATCTTATGTGTTCCTCGAATATGCTATCAAACTTAATTAAATGCAAAACTTTAATATTGATCAATAACAATAATAAGCCGAGTTAAATTTGGGTTAAAATATTTTGAACAGGCATATTTTTCCTAGCCGTAATTCAATAGTTTCTTCTCCTGAAACTCTAGAAATGTTGAATATACTCAACCGCATGAAATTTTAATTTGCAAAAAATGTAAAGTAAAATTTTTATTTCATAAAGAAAAGTCTTATGCGAGCGAATTGCTTGATTTATTGATATGCCCTTCCTTGAAATCATATATTTATTTGAACAACATAAATAATATACATTTAAAAACAAAATACCATTTTTTAATGTTAGTAACTTTGGCAAACTTGCTTTTGAGTATACATATATATATAATATATTTATTTATTGGACATATATATACATATATTTTAATTCCCTGAGTTTGAAGGGTTGATTACAATATGGATTTATATAAATTTTTTAGTTTATTTTAAAATTTTTTTATACAAATTAATATAAATTTTTAATGCCAAACTTCTAATAACCAAGCTCTGAAAAACTAATCCTAGTAAACTAAGCAGATTCATTAAAGGATATTTTTAAGAGTAAATGAATAAATTTATCTTACAAGACGGATACCAAGGCAAAGGCAATGAGGCCGTTAAGCCTGCCTCGAGACAGGAAAGAAATAGTTTTTAATAGGTAGTATAAGTCTTTCTTAAAAAATGTTTAAAAAATCAACAGGAAGGAAAAAAATTGAAGTTATATATATAAATTAATTAATCATCCTTTAAACCCCCCTCGCCCTCAATCCATATAAACCCAAAATCAATCAACAGTTTACAATGAAAAGCCTAAATACTTAATTTAGTTTCTTTGTTATTTTTTTAAACACTGGAGGCTGTTCTTGATTAGCTGTATACATCCTAATGTTAGAATTCTCAGTATAAAATTATGCTAGATGGGAAAATGTATTTCTAATACATAATCATAATGGATTTCAAATATCCTTCAATAAATAATTTTTTGTGAAAATAATTTAAATAACTTATATTTCATTAATTATTCAGATGAAATATTGATAATGTTAAAGAAAAATATGTTTTTTTTTGTTGTTTTTAAAATAGAATTACAAGAGTAACAGTAAAATGTATTTTTTACTATTAGAAACACTCAATTATTTTAGAGTTGATAAATTAAATTCAAACTATTAATTGCCCTTAAAATGACAAATCAACATCGCTCAATTATTTTATTAATTTTTTGAAATAAATATACATTTTTTTAAATTTTTTAATTAGTGGTTGGAAAATGACATGGCATACATAACCGTATATTCGTCAATAACAACGCTGAGATATTCAGTTTACTTACGCAGCTACNTAAAGGAATTATTTAAAAAAATAAAAAAATTGACATATTAAATATCATATATATTGAAAATATTAAATCTATTTTATGAGATATTCAAATACTTTTTACACTTTTAAATGAATAACGAATTAGAGTTTATATACGACACTTAAAAATTTTCAGTTACCTTTAATATTGAAGGAAAACAATTTAGAGTGTTGAGTTGGGAAAAATGAATTTTTTAAAATCATTTTAAGAAGTCTACCAATAAGACAGAAGTTTTTAAAATATTTATTTTCTATAATAATGACCCAAATTTACATAAAATAAAAAAAGGTTTAAAAGAAAAGAAGTATTTAAGATTAGAACGTAATTAAAAGAAAAATAAATCGTGCCCTACCTTGTGAAAATAAGTTAGACAGGACCTCTTCTTCCGGAGGCCCCCTGAGGTTTACTGACCAGCTGAGGATGTGAGTCCTCTTTTTGCTCGGAGCAAATCTCCGGAGAGGAGAGGGAGTGAACAAGTCGGACGTGTTTTCCTGGGGAATTCCGGCCAGCATTCACCATAATTACAAACTCAGTCCCGAGATCAATACAGGAAACATATATAAGGAAAAGTATACAACCCCCTTAAAATAGGAGCAAAATATGATGTCGGTTGTTATCGGTTTTACCAAAATAGTGCTACAAATGGTGCAATAATCTGAATCATCTTATTTACTCATTTCACTAATGACTTGGGGTCGTATTCATTTTTTTTTTGATAAGAAATAGTGGAGTGATCTAAAAAAAAAAAAAAAAATTCTGTTTTTCCTGAAAACTGAGGAATTGTGTAAAATAAATTAAAATTTATAAATAAAGATATAAATTAACTCTCATACCTTCTATTCTCCGTCTTCATTGGTTTCTACAAACCATCTTCTGTAGGCGAGCGCTTTCGGACATTGTCCATCTTCCGGCCGAATACATACAGACCGTGACAGTGAACGTATGTATTCGGCCAGAAGATGGACAATGTCCGAAAGCTCTCGCCAACAGAAGATGGTTTGCAGAAACCAATGAAGACGGAGAATAGAAGGTATGAGAGTTCTATATTCATTGGTGGTAGAAATAATAATAACCCTTTAGAAGATATAAATTAACCTCTATTCCCAGTAAATAACGTTTCCTATATTTTTACCTATAAATATTTATGTTTTACACATTAAATTCAATATTCTGTTTGGAATAACACATTTATAATATTTTTTCTGATATTAATTTGTAAATAAACACAATGCCTAATACTTTTTTTAATATATTTTAAAATGTAACCCCTTAGATTTGCAAATTTGCTCAGATACATCCATCCAATATAATTATTCCTGTTAGAATTACTCATATATCCTCAGACACCTTCCTCAGATAGGGTCAGTAGCATCACTTTTTATAACAGCTTTTCCTCTTCGGTTGTCTTTATTCCTTATCTACTTTTTTTAATTAATTTATTATTTAATCGATCTTTATATCACATTTTTTCGTTGTATAGGGCAAGATTATATTTTTCAAATATTTTTTATATTTTCATTTGGAGGTCGTATTTTATCGTCAATCTATAAGACAGTAAAAAGTGGAGAATTTCTGAATGAATGAACGAGAAGGATTTCTAAAAATATTGTTAAAATTTCTTAATAATTGAAATGGGCTGTGGTTCTCACTCTTTCACTTTCACTCTCGACTCCGGAAGAGTACCTAAAGATAATCACGAGTTACATTCTTAAATGTCTTCTTTAATTGCCTATTTAGTGAAAATATTTAACCCTCTCTTCCTCATCTAATCGGCAAAAAAAAAAAAAAAAACATTTATTCGAAGCTTTTTCTTAAAACATAAATACAGAATTTGGTCTGCTTTTTTAAAAACTATGAGACACTTCCAAACCTTAGCGGCAAAGTTTCTAAATATATTTTTCAATATGCGTCTGTCGTAAAAGTGTTGTATGCTATAAATTTAAGAAAATTAGGCTTCACATGTATTACAATTCTTTCTGATACTAATTATAACATTTTATTATCTGATAATTTTTTTTAGAATAAAATGAAATAAACAGACTGTAACTAATAAATTTGATTAAAAAAAAAAATATCAATAAAAATATCTTGGCAAATCTCTAAGCTCCTCTACCTCCCTCCGAAAAATTTCAGCCCATGATCAAATTCATCCAACAGTTCTGAAAAATAAGCATAATTAGCGAATTTTTTTTATTATTAAAAATTACGAACAATAAGGCGTGAACACAAAACACACACACAATGTGTGTGTGTGTATATATATATATATATATGAAGTATAATTACTTTCATTCACTGTTTTAGTTGTCTTGTTTTTACTGTATTTCACGATAGGAGTAGAGAAATTCTTCTTCAGTTTATAAATTAAGTTCATTGACTATTTAATCTAATATGGCACTCTGCGAGCACATACCAACTTTCTCCACAATCACAATAAAAAACTACCTCTAGAAATCCCAATCTTGGTAAAGTCATGAGTAAATAAACCAATAATATATCATAAAACAAATAAATTATAAAGAATATTAATTATAAAAGTTTGTAAGAGACACTGAATTCGCGTGGAGGACTCTTAGTGATCACCTGTTACCCTTGTAAGGAAAGTATAGTTATACATAACAGGTTTTATTAATATGCCATTTAATAAAACTATGTATTTTCGGTTTTTTGATGAAATAGCAAAATAATAGAAAGTTATTATCGCAAAAATAGATTTTAAATCCATGTTTGTGCAGCAGAGAACGTTATACTCAATGGGGACCAGTTCCCCTTTAGTCTAAAATCTTTATATCAACATGATTTGACCTACTTATGAGGGAAATGAGATACATTTTAGATCATTTAAAGAAATAAGTTAGTTTATTTAAATCTATTACAAAATCAAATCTTAAAATTTTCTTTCCTCGTATCATAATTTTCTTTTCCCAGGAGCTTTTTTGGGTGTTTCCCAAGCATTTTAAGTCTGGCACAGTGGTCTTCTTTTTAAACTGAAATCCATACTTCCTAGTAACACTTACCTTATCTTTAAGTCTTACTTATCCAACCGTTTCTTTAGGGTTCGGCAAGTATTAGATTACTCCAATTTCAACCAAGTGGAAGCGAGAGTTCCTCAAGGTAGTGTGCTTGGATATATCTTATTTATCCTGTACACTGCTGACATCCCTACTCATCCAAGTACCCTCTTAGCTCTATTTGCGGACGACAAAGCTGTCCTATCCTCCCAACCCAATCCTAAAACTGCTTCTAAAAACCTACAAAAACGACAAAATCAAACAATGGTGTGGCAAATGGAGAATAAAAATAAATGAAAAAAAATCCGTTCAAGTTAATTTTCAACTGCGGAAGAAAGACTTCGCTAAAATTGTGAAATTTAACAGCATTCCTTTACCACATTCAAATTCCGTTCCGTATATACTTATTCATTTTTGTCGTCGCGAAAAGAATGCGAGGAATTCAAACTTCTGCGCAGACTTTTAATGGAGCTAGTTCTGAAAGCTCCTTTTTCTTACTTTTTTCTTCTAGGTAACAAACTTCTTGCTGAGGTACGTTAGTTGGTTATCTAATATTACTCCTACGAATATTTTTTCTTTTACTTACAACACATTCTTGCCATCGAGGGTTGTGCTTAGGTGTGTCGTTTTGGAAAACAGGGTGAACTTGTTTATTTGTTGTTTTTTTTCAGTGAGAATTTCAAGTTTTCAATTTAGTCCACGATTTAGTTTTTTTTAGAGTATTATGAACTTTTGTAGCCCAGTGAATACTTCTGAATTTAAAAAAGAATGTCTAGTTCATCCACAAATAAAAGCTGTTTAATTGTTGGGGTAATTTCGGAAGTGATGGAGTTCATAGATAGGCAAAATGAACGCAGTGTAAGACGCTGGGGAATTCCATTACTTAAGCTCTTCCTGCTGGAGAGCATGCCACCAACCCGGACCCTGATTAATTGTTTTGCCAAAGAATATTTAATGAACTTTGGCAGTTGATCACTTTGAAAAGTTAATTAAGCACCTGGCTTTTTCTTATGGTATCATGTGCCTTTTCAAGAACGAAGAAAAATTCATTAGCTTCCATTTTTTAAATGACCAAGACCTCAGCCTCAAATGAAACCGCCTTGAGCTGGCATTAAGAAATTTTGACACTCAAGAAACCCAATAATAGGCTCGTTTGCTATTTTTTCCAGCAACTTACAAAGACAGCTGATGCGTTTACAACCAGGCGAAGGATTTTAGACTTTTGTACCTGAATATGATTTATATTAGATTTTTGGCTGAACCATAAATTTAGTTCCACATGACCAAAGAGGTTTAATCAGGTAAGTGTATGTTCGGTTTTTTCGCTTAACTTTGAGTTAGGATTTAGAGTGTATGAGAGAGTATTAAATGCATTGTAAATGCACTGTGTTTAGTGTTGCATGTGTGAGGCCCCAGTAAACTCCATATACATATTGTAGTCCAGAGGTTTTCTATTTTACATTGTTTTTATCAAATTATCAGTTTGGTTCAACTTGTGATCGTTCATTCTAAAAGCTTGTTTCTCTTTTAGATGTTTACATAGTTAATTCCCTTAAAGACGTGTAGATCTGGAAAATAATGTTAAGGTCTTTGAAAACTGCTGAAGTTAAATGTCAAAACATTTTTGCTGATATAACAAATTCATTGGATGGGATAAGAATTGCAACCAAAACCAATATCAATCTTGTGCGTTCATATACCTCATCCCTCCATAAGAAATTTCAAGACCTCAGAGATGAAATAATTGAATTAAATTACAACCTAGCACCTGATGAGGTTCATGAAACCACCAAAGCGTCTGATTTCTATCCATACTCTTAACAATTTAAACCAAGTACTATATGCTGAAAAAGGAAGAACCTGCCCCTTAATAAATAATGATTATATATTTACTAATAATGAACCATCCAAAATTACTCAGCAAAGCCTCTCATTGCCATTCCTACATTTATGGGCAAAAATAAGCGAAAATTTTACAATGTTGAACTCCATTGTCCGTGGGAATGTTTAATTGATGAATGTCCAAAAGTTTCGCTATCTACGTACCAGTATCAGTCTCTCACGAAGCTTTTGCTATTATCAAAAAATTTCAGTTGATAATTACAGCTACAGATAAATATCCTTTGGCTTACTAAGCTCTCATCAACCACTATCAGTTTCTGCTCCACCACCTACTTATTGAGTGCTCTAAAAACATTCTTTAAAATTCATCAAAATCAACATATCAATACTCTGAAGGTTGGCTTACACATTATTTATACAATTTTTATTCTTATCATTATCATTCAGGAATTTGGATACAAGAACTGTGAGAGCTTTCGCCGACACCGCGATCCCCTCTTATGATGAGTTTGTAGAACTTCAAATAAAAATTATGGAAATTTCATCATGCACAGCCCTATGAGCAACTTTACATCATGCAATAAATCTCACTCTCATAGGGTTTCTAAGCCGTTGCTCATTGCTGTAAACAATGATTAAAAAAAAGCCTCCAAACAAATCTTTTACAAATGTTTATTTTGTTAGAAGTGTCATTCCTTACCTTCGATTCCGACCTTTTTTTCCTTGCCTGGAAATAAAAAGTTCCTTATTTTGCATTAACAGAAGGTGCTAAAACTGATGTGGTTCCCACGGGACAGCCGATTGCTCTTCGAAGGATTCTTGTCGTAGATGCTCACCCAGGAATCATTATACACTGTTGCATTCTGTTCAGCCAAATGATTCATTGTCTCCACTTAAGTCTAACTCAAATATTCCCACTCATTCGTTGAACGAAAAGGCTGAGCCCACTCATCAGAATGCTCTTGTTTCCTGTTGCTGTACTTTTACAAATCTTCTGTTGTGAACATGCTTGGTAACTTTCGCGTTCGCAACTTTTATAGGTTGCCACATGCCTTGGCTGTGTGTCGATACGAGAGAGTCATAGACCCTAACTCCCAAATCTCATTTATTTCGAAGTCTGGCTCGATCTCTTCAGCTCAAAGTGAATCGTGCTTCTATTTCTGTTGGCGGAATAGGTTTGTGCTTTCAACCTTGCCTGGCACAGCAACACATCATACTCGACTCAGCACGTTAGCGCACATTTGTCAGTGATTCCCATTATCGCCGGACATATTATTACTTACTATTGAATTGCGTCGTACTATTCCTCAATCGTTCCATTAGCTGTTCACCCATTAAATTTGAGAATTACAGCATTACATCCATGTTCCAGTGGCCAGTGTAAAAAGCATGTTGATACCTTTCAGAATGCTTGACAAAAATTCAACTTTCTAAGTAATACCCTTTTATATAAATAAAATTCAAATATGATCACCTTTATGATTTTGTTTTAGCTATTATTCCTTTGCAGAAAGACAGATAAAACATATATGATCTTTTTTTTGGTCAAAATTAGAAACAAGCTTCTGTAGCATTAAATTTTTTTTTTTTAAATTAAGAACATTGATTTAATGTACAAGTTTTTAAAATATAAAAGTGAGCATAAGTTCCGAGTGAACTCATTTGATTTGCACTTAATTCTGATATTTACATGAGTGGAATATTCATACAAAAATATAATGAACATAATATAATAGTAAAACATAATACTTCCGTAGAAGTGTGGAGTAAATTTAGAAGAATGCTTAGTTTTCTTTGTCTATAAGTGGCTTGAGGTACTCTGCAAGTTCCTTATGCTTATTTTCCTTGGCAACATCATATGGTGTTCGCTTTCTGTTATCTTTAACACTTATTAGTAAGGGATTCTTGGCTAGAAGAGCTTTTGCGGCAGCTAGTTGTCCATGCTCAGCAGCTCGGTGAAGTGCATTAAAACCTTCATCAAAATTTTGTAGTTCGATATCAGCACCATGTTTAAGCAATAATTCAATAGCATCAACTCTTCCAGCCCATGCTGCCCAGCTCACAGGTGTATTCCCATAGGAATTTTGTATGTTCATAGATGCATTCCGTTCGATTAATTCCTCTATGACTGCTAAATGTCCCTCCCAAACAGCCCAATGTAGAGGACTGTCACCATTACTGTCTTTGCTATTAACCGTGGCATTATTCTCCAACAGTTCCATTACTGCTAAAAGCTTCCCATTGGCAGCAGCAAGATGCAATGGAGTTTTACCTGCATTATTAGTATAATTTACAGAAGCTCCAGAAGAAATAAGCTCTTCTATAATTTCAATGTGACCCTCTTTAGATGCCAGATGTAGTGGAGTATCACCATTTATTTTCTTAGTGTCAACATACCATATATATTGGGAGAGAATCAACTTAATAGAATCTAAGTTGCCTTCAAGAGCAGCCCAATGTATAGGTGCATTACCTGAGATATCAGACATTGAATAAATATTGCTGTTACAATTATAAATATTCTTATTCATTTTCAAACGAAGGTAATCAGAGAGCCCTCTATAACCACTTTCTGCAGCCAGCATGTATGGATAGTTGCCCCTATTGTCCTTCAGGTAAAGTACACACGGATCCCTGGAAAAGAATTCCATTGCAACTGCTTTATGTCCTTGCTCTACTGCGCGATGAATACTTGACCATCCTTCGTCATACGATCGGAAATGAACTTTGGCATTATTGTCTAACAGGAACTTAACAACTTCTAGATTACCATTCCAAGACGCCCAACTTAGAGGAGTGTTGCCCCATTTATTTTCAGCATTTACAAAAGCATTTTTTTCTACGAGCTCCTTGACAACCGGCAAATAATCCCCCCATGCTGCCCAATGCAGAGGAGTGTCTCCATTTTTTGTTTGTGCGTTCACAGATGCATTTTTTTCTAGCAGTAGTTTGACGATTGGCAAACTTCCTACTTTTGCAGCCAAGTGTAAAGGAGTCCAACCATTGATATCTTTTGTGTCTACTGTTGTTTTGTAAGTGAGTAATTCTCTGACCACTCGAACATGCCCTGCGTTGGAAGCCAAGTGCAATGGAGACGTGCCATTTTCATCTTGAAAAAAACTGACGCCAAAATGTTTTAAAATATATTTTACTGCGTAGACGTCTCCTTCTTCAGCAGTTCTTTCAAGTTCAATCTTATACCTATTTGGAAATTTTTTTGATTGACTTTCGACTTCTATTTGAGTGTTATTGGGTAATCCTGTTATAAGAGTTTTATTAACGATGTCTTTGATTTCTAAGGTGGCATCCTCAGTTATTTCAGGTTTATTCATGAATGATTTAATGAAATCTGCAACCTCTTCGTGACCATATTCTTTCGCTACATCGTAGGCAGTTCGGTATCTATTGTCTCTAATGTTTGCTAATGAAGGATCTGAAGACAGAAATTCATCGATAACTTCTAACTGGCCTTTTTCAGCTGCTCGGTGGAGAGATGTCCAGCCTTCGTCGTAATTTTTAAGGTCAATTTTTGCTTTTTTCTTCAGCAACAATCTGACTACGTTAATTTTGCCACCCCATGCTGCCCAACTAAGAGGGGTATTTCCATAATTATTCTGTATGTTTACATCGGCATTTCTCTGAAGTAATGTATCAACAACTGATACATGGCCTTCCCATGAAGCCCAATGCAGAGGAGTGTCACCATTCTTATCTTGACTGTTGACAGAAGCGTTGCTATCCAGCAATTCCCTTACAACGGACAAGTGTCCTTCTTTAGCCGCTAGCTGAAGAGCTGACCATCTTGCATTATTTCTAGAGTTGACATCGATACTTCCAGTGGAGAGAATCTCTCGAACTATATCAAGATAGCCTTTTTTTGATGCCCAATGTAAGACATTTTCCCCATTTCTTGCTTGTCCTATTATCTTAAGAATTTTTGTAAGCTTATCTAAATTATCTTGAATATTGGCTCTTGAATTTAATGGTTGATTATGACTAATGTCTGAACTATCAATTAGATTTATACTAACACTTTGCTTTTCATCTTTATTAAAAAGAATACTATTATTTAACAATGTGTATAATGATATGTAATTTTGACCATTTAATGTATCACTACTCCCATAAAAGTTTGAATCAAACTTAACTCGTAATTCAGTTACATAGAAAAAATATAGAGATTCCACTAACAATGAAATTTTGTATTTATTTTGAAGTGAATAAGTATTATTTCTGTAGATTAAACCATTTCTTTTGTATCTTATATAATTACTGAATATATTTCTTAATGATTCATCGGAATAATTAAAATCACTGGTTAGGAAGTCAAACATATTATTTGCTTCGCTTTCTGTAAGCCAGTACACTTTGTCTATAAATATTGAGTCATTTTTGTGACCTCTGCAAAGACTGTACAGAAATGACAGAGTCACATTCTGAAAAAAACTCATTTCTTGTGGAAATATAAATATATTCTTCCTATTTTTCTTTACAAATAGATCGTAATCCATACTCTGAGTTATATTATGTACAATATGTTTTGTTAGACAGTTTCTTGACTGGTTATCAGTGATTAGCTCTCCGTTTATTCCTAGATATGGAATTTTCAGGAACATTGCGGATGATTTTATGCATTCTGTAGTGTTTAATAAATTTTCATTGAAATCATTTTTTGTAATATTTCTAGTCCTGTTGAAATTTCTTGATTCATATTTTTCCAATGATTCAGGATCAGTCACCTGAAATTTTAGAAAAAGAATGTTACTCCTGATTAAAGAAAGGAGAAAATTTTCTGGGTTATATTTATTAAATCCATTGAAAATTTTTCTTCATAAATTATCCAAAAAATAAATTGTCTCAGAGAATTTTTTTATTAATATTTTACGTGATTGTGTGTTTATGTGTTTGCCAATTTACTTTTATGACCAAGTAAAAATGTATTTTAAGATAAATGTATTAATTTTTTGTAATCACCGTGAATGATAATCATTTGTAGAAAGTAAAAATTATTTAACCTGAAAGTTTGTTGTTTTTGTCTGCATTTTCTTGTCAGAAGTATATTATCTTTTATGTGAAATGAGAAGTCACAACTTCCTCTGTAAATGGCTCCTATTAAAGCACACAGAGAACTTTCGGAATCACATCTTTTCCATCTTCTGAACTCTTTGATGCTGTGTTTCTTGAATACCAGCTTTCCAAATTTTTTGTCACTCTCTATCTTTCTAGTTTGTTGAGATTAACAAATGAGAATTGTGACCATTCATGGCACTATTTGCAAACGAGCTTAGTACAGTACCAAAGATTACTGATAATAAAGCAATAACCTACGTTCTTCTCTTTAAAGGTATTGTAAATAAGGGTCATTACCTATTTTATTTACCTATCTCGTCCAATTGGTTTATTAAGATTAGAAATTTTTCAGAACTAAATAATGTGATTACCATTATTTATTTGACCCATTGGATCTAATATAAATGTTGACATGTAGTGTTTTTATTTTTATACTTATTAACATCGATCTTGTTATTTTTTCCTCTTGAGATTGGTATAACCTATCGAAAAATTAATATTTAAATTGAATACTTTTCATCCTCCAAAATGAAATGGTGGCTCGTACACAAATTTTTCCAAATACAAGAACGCTGTACTCACAATTGTTTTATAAATATTCATTATTAGGTTTTATATAAATAATTACTCTTTTGTGAGTCGGATTTATTATTTTGGGCGAATTAAAAAAAAAAAAAAAAAAATGCTTTATGAATTTATTTTTATCAACTTTTTGGTTCATTTTAAATTATATCCTACTTATCAGATAAATACGAATAGCCCAAGTGTTGAGTTTATCTTGAGAATATTATGCTTGCTCCTTGAGAAAATATGCTTTGAAAAATATTTATATAAATTTAGGGTTTTAAATAAACTTTAATGGCTAAAGGCTTGATTTCATTAAAGATCAGTAATAATTCAAGTCAGGTGTAACTTAATCAGTTCTTTGATGAGTACAAAAATCTTACAAAAATGGATTTATTTCCATTTGGTTTTGAAAACGTCGTTAAGTTCTAATAAATGTATTTAATTGTTTCCTTGCAACTAGCTTATCACACAAAGTAGTGGGCAAGTGGTAGAATTTTCATGTGAGATCTCTTGTATTTCAGAAAACCTCAAAAATAAAAACAGGGGCTCTAATTCTTCAGGATAATTAATTTGTAAAATACTGAAATAGATCAATTTTACAAAAGAAAAAAAAAAAAAGGAAGAAAATATTTCTATATAATATGATAATGATTACTCTCTTAAAATGAATTATTTTTACATTATTATAGCATTATTATTGCCTAAAAATGTTTTAGTTGCAAGTGAGGTCCACTTCATTTTGAGGTCAGTTATTCTGATGTGACAAACCTTATATCTGGAATCGCATGAGTAAGGTCAGTTCCAGACATTTAAACAAATGTCGTTTTATATCAATGTTGGTGATTAAAAGATATTTTTCATTTTATGTATTTTTCATAATTAGTAAAACATAGAAGATAAATGTATAGTAAATTGTAAAAAGGATATTTAATTCTGATAATTAAACATGTTTTATTAATAATTTTTAATTATTAATAGCAGTACTTACACTTGGTCTAATCCACAATAGCAAAGTTAAAAACAAAACTTCTATGAAAATCCCCATCTTTAAAAGCTAGATTCCTAAAAAGACAAAAATAATTAAATTTCTTAAATAATGTATAGTTTTATAAAGAGTTTAAATGCGGGTGGAATTCTGAAATTCGAAAATAAATATATAAAAAATTTTAGTTACTTTTACAGCGCAAAATCAGTCGTACTTTAATCATTTATTTTCCTAGGCATTATTTGTAGTTGTTTATTTTAGTGAATTTCAATTTGGAATATCACAACAAAATCTCTTCTGAATTTTTCTTTCAATTATTATTGGTATTACTCAGAACCTACCTGCATTTGGGGTTTTACATGGCAAATAAAATTAATATAATTTTTTTTTCCAATTTATGAGGCACAAATATTACAATTATTATACAAAATACCTTATTTCATTCTAATGTTATTCAATATGATATTAAAATTCATAACGTAAAACAATCCATGATTCATAACGGGTATCCATGATTTACACTATGAAATGAAATCAAATTACTTAATATTTAGTGTACTGAAATAGTTTTTATTTATTGCATTTATTTATTTATTAATATATCTCTACTTCAGTAAAATGTAGTATTTTCGTACGTTTTCCTTTCTAAACCTAATAATTTTGAAATCATTTCCATATTAATTGTTGTATTAGCCATTATCCCCTCCATGTTGTATTCAGTGCCAATTAAATATGTTTATTTTTTTGTGTGTGTATGTTGGTTTCAAATAGTGAAGTTTATATCGGTGTAACCTTTTTTTAAAGAAAATCTTTTATGTAATGTTCTTTAATCTTGTTTTAACCTGTTCTTTCCTGTGAACCTATTCACCTGTAAACAATGTAAATCACAATTTTCAATTTACAATTTAGTTCAAATCCATTTTTCCCTTAAGACTTGGACCAATAGTTATAATCGTTATACATTTTTAACTTTAGCAAGACATTTACAACTCTTATAAATGTTTTGCCAACAGTAAGCCATTTATAAGTTATAAATGTCTTACTATTGGCGAGAGTATGTAATTTGACAACCATATTAATGATTGAAATCGTTGGCTTAATAGATCTACATCTAAATATTATAGTTAGCTGTAGATTTTGCATCATTTAGTGTCAGAGTACCTCTTCACCATCATAAATACACTTGCTTAAATCTGTGTTTCTTAACAAGAAATAAGAGTGTATCTCGCCGTGCATGGTTCTTTATATATATATTTTTTTTTTATCTTTTATTCATTTATTACATTTGATTAGAATAAAAACACTTTTTAATTTGATTACAATGAAAAACTAAGACAAAATAAAAATAACATTCAATGACAATCACATGAGGAGAGAAGGTGACCAATAGCACAACTCTCAAATTATTTACAGACTAGGTCTGCAGGAGGTCACGGCGCCATATTTGTTTGAGTTGAAGGGAAAAGTTGTAGGCCTTAGAATTGGAGGGCAGGGTCTGTGCTAATGTATTAGGATAGTATAGCAATAGAATGTGGAAATGGGGGAAACAGAAGGAAATAGGGTCTTGAACGAAAGCGATATTAAAATCCTGGTGAAATGAGGAAACAGATACGTAATTGGGATTGAAAGGACTGGATTTGTTGGATGTTGGGTGGCTAGGCTGAATCCCAGATTTCTACTCCGTAAGTCCAGATTGGTCCTAGTAAGATCTTGTTGAGCGTCAGTTTGCTTTCAGTCGTAAGATTGGAGTTCTTATTCATGAGTCTGTATAGAAGTCCATGTCGCCGACTGAGTTCTTGCTTTTAATTTTAGTATGTTCTCCCCATGTAAGTCGTAAGTCAAGATGGATCGAACGAAATGTGAAAGTGGTAAAGGAACATTCTTAAATTTCAGAAAAGTCTTCTTTCCGCAATTTGAAATGAACTTGAACGCATATTACTTCTATCATACCTTCTATTATCCGTCTTCATTGGTTTCTGCAAACCATCTTCTGTTGGCGAGCGCTTTCGGACATTGTCCATCTTCTGGACGAATACATGCGTTCACTGTCACGGTCTGTATTCAACTGCCTGCATTTTACTTCATTGATTCTTATTATCCATTTGTCACACCATTGTATATTTTTTCGAGATGATCTTGTAGGTTTTTAGAAGCAGTTTTAGGATCGGGATGGGTCTTGATATTTGAGTTATTTTATTGTTTAATTTAAATTTACAAAAATTCTATACATGGACTTTTTGTAAACTTCTTCATATTAGATTAGATAAAAATTCTTATTCAAAAGGAGAGTTTTTTTGACCGTAGATATTATTCTTAGATGATTTTAGTTGGGGTGCGGTCAGATAGATCCAAGAACACAAATTTAAAAAATTTATTTTTTAATAAAGGATTATTCACGAAAGCCCTGAAGATGGCTTACAATGTAAGCCGAAACGTTGGCAGATATTTCTTTATTAAAAAATACATTTTTTAAATTTGTGTTTTTTGGATCTATCTGACCGAACCCCAACTAAAATCATCTAAGAAAAATTCTTATTAATTCATTTTATATAACAATAAATATATTCAAAATTTGATTTATAGTGGACATATTAGGGGGTGTTTATAGGGCGTAATAACCTAGAAGTTGATTGCCCTTCAATCTACTACTACTACTACTACTATTCAAAATTTTCTATGGTATGTTGGTTAACCGTTGATGATAAGGACGAGGTGATAGTCGGGGTTCAGTCAAAGGTCTATCATTGAATAAAAACCAAAAAATAAAATCATATTGGTTCACCAATTTGTTTTTATTTAATTGTAGACCTTTGACCGTATCCCTATTATCTTCTCGTCCATATTTAATATTTTTTTGCTCTATTTTTATTAGTCTATTTATGTATTTGTTGTCAGATAACCTGGCCTTGGGGTACAATCTTCTTGCCGCATCTCAATCATTAGTATCCCATTTTAGTTTTTTGAGTTCAAACTTAGTTAGAAAATCCTTCTAAGGCAAAGGAAGAAACATTATTTTGTTGACATATATTGCCCTAAATTTTTGTATAAATTAATTTTAAAAATATTANNNATATTGTAAAATTATTATTATCTAATAATTTCTGTCCAATATTTCGAGAATATATTTTCTCTTCCTCAGGGCTGAATAAAATGTAAATGATTACTATTTATAAAATAATAACACTATTAGGTAACATTTACTATTTATCACATACAATTAATTATATATAATTTTGATTGTTATTATTTTGAAATTTCAGTTAACATACCAAGACTTATAAGTTATTACTTAGAGCACCAGCATTGTAATACCTTTTACAAACATACCTATGGGTGCACCAATATTTGCAGATATTGTTATGAAAGACTTTATTGAAACTACTCTTTCTAAATCTACTTACGATATACCATTTGTGCATAGGTTAGCTGATGATTCATATTTAAACATACCTATTAATGAAACAAAAAATTAAATCAACAAATTTAATAAGTAACACAAAAGTTTAAAATTTTCCATAAAAATAAAAGTTTGCCATGCTTAGATATGCTCCAACTTAATTTTTTTTTTTTTTTTTTGGTAGGTACATATTTTGTTCTTTTAATTTACATCGTCTTTAATTTTATTTAATTTTTCATGAAAATCAATCCTTTGTTTCCTATATAAACCCATTACTACATTCTTCTCTTTAACATTTTGTACTACTATTTACACCTTTATTTTCTTAATTAAAAAACTTTATTGAATTTAAATGAATCAGATTAAATTGTATTTTTTTCCATGCTTTTTGACAAAATAAACTTGATATTGCCTTTGTAATTTGTTTTTAATAAAACTTTTTGGAGTGATATTTAATGAATATGTATTTTAGTTTATTTAAAATTTATTTTTGGTAATCTAATAAGTGTATATGTTACCTAATTATAATTAATTTTCTTTTAAAACTTAGTGAATTTTTTAGAAATAGTGAATCATACTCTTATATTCATAAAAGTAATATCAAAATTAATTTAGACAGACTTAAAATGGATTTATTTAACAATTAAAACAATTAAATTCCTCTTCCTGAATAATATCTGTTTCAATAGTATGAACTATTATTATCTTCCTCTTCTATAACAAAAGTTTTGTTTATGACATAAATATAAAAAATTTCTTCTTGAAAGAACTAATACGTTACCTATATATTTTAATAGAAAAATCAGTAGATTTTAAGCTTTAACTGCATCTTGTGTTTAAAATGTTTCTACATCACTTTTAATTTATTATAGACGAATATCCATATTATATTTATATATTATATTAGATTTGACCTTGAGTTTCCACCATTTGGTACAGTAGTTTTGCTTTTCATTCCTATATGGTTGGACAACAATTCAATATCTTTTTCTTTACAAAATTCATCCACTGATACCTTATGAAATATCTATCTATGGGACAGGAGATTATGTAATATAGACTACCTATGATTATAAACCATAATTACATTAACAACTAAACAATACACAGAAGGGAAGAGATGTTGAATTAAAAAATAGTTACCATAACAAGAAAATCGTGCCCTACCGTGTGCAAAGTTGTTAGACAGGACCTCTTCACCCTGTGGCTAACTGACCAGCTAAAGAAGGATAATTTTTTTTTTTTTTTTTTTTTTTTTTACGGGGAATTACGACCTGCATCCACTTTAATTACAAACTCAGCCCCGAGATCAATGAAAGATCTTGAAGGATTAATTAATGTAAAGTTTTATTAACTTAAGTACAAAAAATGCAATTTTTTATAATTTGTATTTTCTTTTTTCAAATAGTGCTTAATAAGAACAACATATAAAAATAAACTAGACGATCTAATTCCTACCTTTTTCAAACCTGTTCTAGGACTACCCTCAGCTATAAAGTCTCCATTAATTGTCTTCTAAATGAAGCCCTATTAATTGTCCTCTTTATCTTTTCAGATAGCGATCAGATAAAAAACCATGATTTATGTTTAAACAGCTTAAAAATGGCATTATCAGGAATAACAAAAGTGAGCATGAAAGGAGTCACTTCATCCGTTGCAGGCCTTGAATGAACGGTATGGCCATAGACAATGGAGGTTTCAGGAAATACATTGACCGCTACACTATCAGGTAATTTTTATTTTATTTTATTATCTGAATAAAATGTAAACGTTCTTTACAATTGAATTTTCTTGACGCAAGGTACTGCTAGGTTTCTATAAATCTAGGTTGCTAGGTCGACCTAGAAAAGATCATTCTGGAAAAATCAGCGAGTTTCAGGTCACAGGGAATAAGCTCCTGTTTAATGGATTTATATATAATTTTTGAACTTATTTATTACGAAAAATATGTATATTTTATTTTATGTGTCAGCATAAAAGGTTGAAATCTTTACTATCTAAGGAATTTGTGTGTCTCTGAAAAACGTTCCAAAAATGGACTTTTGCTAGTATAAGATTTTTTAGTGAGTCTGAGAGACACTTTTTGCTTCAAAGCAGAAAGAATGAATTTTGTTTCCGATAGGTCTTCTTATGTTACTGTTTTTTATAAATATATATTCCANTTTTTTTTTTTTTTTTTTTTTTTTTTTTTTTTTTTTTTTTTTTTTTTTGCGTTAGCCACATTTCAACCACTTAAGGTCTTGTGGGAGGGGCTATCTATAGGTTGCCACTCCTTCTAAAAATCCACGGGTCAGGACAAGCTTTTATTATCAGATAACACTTTAGATATAAAATCAATATTTTAGCCAAAAGTATTATAGCTAGGGCCTTTCGTATAATTTAAATTATTAAGTCTAACTGTATAAAGAATGAAACGTTCATATTTACACTAAATCTAAAAAAAATAATCTTGTTTAAAATTTATGTGAAAATTTGGAAATTAAAATGCTCCGAATATCTCATTTACACTTTGGTCTTCTTCCAACCCCCCCCCCCCTTCCCATTTTTTTCTTGGCCGACTAAATTAACCAACTCATTCAACAATTTGCAAAAAAAGGAATCTCCAGTACGGAATTTGACTTAGATTCTTTCAAATGACAGATGCTAGAGCTCATACAGAATTATATACATATGCATAACTCCTATGTATAGGATCGTGGAAAATCTATTGAAATTTTTCATATTTCATTCGTACAAGTATCACGAATGTGATGTGTGTGTCACTGAATGTGCAGTTTCAACACAAGTGTACCATAACATGTTTTATATTGATACCCTGTATTAAAATTCAACTTACACAACTTGAAAATATTTATTCATCCGTAACACATGTAATGTAAAGATACGAAAACTATTTATTTATATATACACATACAATCGGACACTTAACTATGTATTGCAGTATATTTATATTATACTATAGCTAGCTTATTTTTATTATACTTACCTATATTGCAGTATAGCTTTATTTATTTAGTTTTCTTAAATGAATCTTCACCTAATTTAATACACTTCCCCATTCGTCGAAACGTGACTTTAAATCAGCTCTTTTAGTCCAAGATTTAGGTACATTTGTTGTCCCAAGTCCCCAGAAGGTCCTCTAGCTTCATTTTCACAAGTGGTAAAAGTGCAAGGACTGGAGTGTACAATAAGTTTTAGTCCAGAAGTAGCCAAATACTCGGAGGAGGCACTGGCACGGTGAGCTGGAGCGTTAATATGCTTGGGGTACCAGGTAACCATTCTTGACATTGGTCGGAGGTTTTTCATGGGTTGTATGACCTTAGACTCTCACTGTTGAGAGTAACACTTAGCTGTCACAGTCATAAAAGTGAGTGTTTAAAATGAAACGCTCTACAGTTCTAAAAGAAGTTCGTGGCAAAATTTCAATTTTGTCTTTGTTTTGAGTCTTGGTCGTCACAAAATATTTGAGCAGTCGATTCCAAGTGCACGATGGAGCGTTTGCTCTTCCCTCTGACATGGGACACACATTGCAACAGAATTTCCTTGTCTTTATATTTTGTAAATAGCCTCTCATAATGGAATGAATTGTTGGTGGATGAATGTCTCTTCCGTCTGTTGATATTACTGATATTAATCAAACATTTTTCTCACGACAGAAAGAGTCATCTAGAATAATTGAGAAGGTCAGTAATCTTTACAGTTCATACATATATTTTTTTTTCTTAATGCAGAGCGCTTTCGTGGCTAATTGCCTCTTCCTCAGTTTTCTAAATTGGTCTAGACGAACTCGCTCAGTGGAGGTTACTGACCAACTTCTCAATTATTTCATCCTCCTTTGATTGAGAACCTCCTATTATATAGAAAGAAATTATTACATTTATTAGGATAAAGATTTTAGGGTGCCAGTAACCTTTTACAAATTATTATTATTATACTATACCTTCTCCTCTATACTAATTCTTTTCTTTTTTATTTGGGTATTGCATTGGCAGTTACCAACTAAATTTAATTGAGAAGTAAATATATTTTTGTGAATAATTCACATAATTTTTGATGTTTAGCTATTTTCTTATTCTTCTATTAACCAAAACTAATGAATAAGTCAAAACACTAAATTCATAACTTTTGACAACAGCATACTAAATTACTAAAATTAGTTGGTAAATGATATATATTACTTTAATATATTTAAAATAATGGTTATTATTTTTTTTCTTTTTTACACATATAGATGTGTGTGATGTTAAGAAAAAAACACATGAACTTTTCACAAACGACAATCGAAAAGAACAGAAAAATAATACATGGAGATATATCTGTTATATATATTGTTGTCCTATATATAATATATAAAGATCCTGATTGAGAAATTTATTTGGTTAGGATATTTCGAAGGAGTTCACTATTTTTCTTCACTTTTTATATCTTTAGCTATCTTAATGATTTTTTCTATCACATTTTAAAGTCGTCAAATGTTTCAAGATTTAAAAAAAATTTTTTTTTCAATTTTTGTCAATAACATTCAGACATTAGTGAAATGTTTAAATATTTTTAATTAAACTAACTAGACAAAGTTTAGCACCCAATTTTAAAATTTCATTCGATATAACTGGCTAAAACTTTAATAAATGTACACTTTTCATGGAAACAACAATTATCTACCTATAAGAAAGGTAATTGAAAACAATTGATAATGAACCCTAAGCAATTGTTAATGAATAGTAAACAAAACAAGGATATCGTGCCCTACCTTGTGCACAGTGTTAGACAGGACCTCTTCTTCCGGAGGCCTCCTGAGGTTTACTGACCAGCTGAGGATGTGAGTCCTCTTTTTGCTCGGAGCAAATCTCCGGAGAGGAGAGGGAGTGAACAAGTCGGACGTTTTTTCCTGGGGAATTTCAGCCAGCATTCACCGTAATTACAAACTCAGCCCCGAGATCAATACAGGAAAAAAATTTAAAAAAAAGTATACAACCCAGTAAGATTACTGTAAAATTGACATAGAATCTTCGTTATTTTTACAAAAATTGCTTTGTAAATGTTCTCATTCAGTTCGTATTTTGGAGTGGGGATGAATGTTATGTGAAGGTGTGGAGTGTTCCGTACTTTCTTTATTTTTCCTTAAAAAGTGAAGGAATAATTTAATCTAGCAATTATTAAAGAAAAAATCATAATAAAATAAGATAATTTTGGCGTTTAAAATTAAAACAGTAATTAATCAGTAAAATTTTGAATTTTAAGTAGTGAAATAAAACATAATTTATAGAAATGTAACTTTAAGAATAATAAAAAGAACTAAATTTAGTACTTGAGCATCTTGTCAGAAATCGTTAGGTGCAAGAACTACTGAAATCAGTCAAAAGGAAGGAATGAAGGTTAATAGGGGTTATGAAAATGAACAAAACAAATCATGTAGTTTTCAACATTTTTATTTATAACATTTTTATGAAAAACGTATTTAGTGAAAGTTTGAGGGCTAAGCCAGTTTTTTCGATGAATTTTTTTCTATTAGTTTATTTTTAATTTATCAGATTTAACTGAATTTTGTAAACCGCTAAACAAACTTCATTTTTTTCTAGAGCCTAGTATGATCAAAAATAAATAACCATCAATAAATTCAAGATCAGTAGTCTTATAAAAACTTTTACATTACAACGTATTTATAATATAATTTTGCGTTATTCATGTTTAATAATTTTTTAGAAATATTTAAAAGTTATGTAGATTATGAATGCTTTTTGTTAATTAATGTTACGTTTCTCTATTGAATGTGTACAAGTATGTAATTTGACTTGTTTATCTTTTCGTTTTTGAAGTTTTGTATGAAACATTTTTGGGATTCTCAGAAACATTTTTTTTTTCCAATTTTCTTCTTAAAAATGCATTTTAATAGTAATGCATTTTAATAATTAGCTGTCATCCTGTGGAAGGTTATATAAATAATACGAATAAGGCAATTACTCACATACCGTAAATTTAATTGTTTCTTTTGGGTGTTGTTCGTTGTTTATATGCCAGAAACCATATTAAGCTCTCTTAAATTCTCCTACAAAAGAATTAAATTTATTATTTCAATAATAAAAAAATCAATTTATATTTAAATTTTCTAAGATTTTTTTCCTAAATAATCTCAATTGAGTCCTGATAAAATATCTCCGAATCAATCATAAAAATATTGCCTGGAACATCTCAGTACATCCATTTATTGTGCAGAATATTTGCAGAACTAAGAATTATTCAATTAACAGAATATAATTTGGAAATGAGCTATTTATACTTAACATTAACTTAAAAATATAACTGATTAAAGGAATTATCCGCAAAATATGAAGCATTTTGGAAAAATTAAAAAGTAAATTGTAGAGAAACAGTTTACAAAAAAAGTGTGAGTACATGCCTCATTGAAGATTACTTAGGAAGTAATTTCTCTCTGCATCCGAACGTGGCTTAATTCTGACTGTCAAACCATCTTTGAAACTTTTGTATTCTCTTACTACCAAAAGGGAGTCTATTTTGCAGTCTATAGGCCTGTTTTGTAAGGCCTCCTAGTTGTTTTTTTAAGGAAGATCTGTCTTTACTATAAGGAATACGGTTTTTATTTTCCATATTGAAGAGATAGACTAGACAATTTCAAGGAAGGAATCAAGCTATCCATGCTGGTACCATTTTTCTCTTCATGACAGATACTCACTAATCCTACTTAGGAGGAAATAAAAAAAAGGCTTTTATAATTATATATATATNCTTGGATTTAGAACAGAAGAATTTATTGAAAGAAATCAGAAGATTCAGTAGCGCCTCATTTAAAATGATATATATATATATAATGTGTGTGTGTGTGTGTCGGTTTCTAACGCACTGAAGTCCCTTTTCATAAAACAAAGAAATAAAATTCGTTGTTTTAATATTATTGGTGCATATTAACATACACAGGGAATTTTGATTACAAAATATTTTATTGAACTCAATTGGTTACAGTAAACTTTTCTTACTTACATAAAATGCTTTTTAAGAAATATATTTAAGAATGTATCTAAGAGGTTTGGGCACGTACCATTTTTCGGATGTAAAAAATGAGTCAGGGGAAATAGGGAATGCTCTACTGGCTAGAGTTTTCAGTTATTCGCAATGAATTTCGAAATGAAGCTTTTAAATGAAGAAAACTACTAGAAAAAATTGAACTGTTAGGGGTGGGGATTAACCTAAGTTCAGTACGACAGGACTGAAACAGTAAAATGAAGTGATTCAAGCTTGCGGGCGTAGTAGTTCATTTAGATAATTGTTTATCGTTAAAATATTTTGATATTTATAGAGCAACATGAACAGTTTATCTGACCGCAGATGTATTTTTTTTATTTATTAATAAGAACTTTATTAGTTATTACATTCTGCACTAGTTGTGCACTTTGTAATAGGCTGTTACAATTGTAGTATAAATCAATATTAAAATTAGCGTGTACTTTGCTTAAGGAAGAGAGCTGTCCAATGACAGTATTCCTAAATCACTGTTTACAGATCGTTTGTTTCATTTATATTATTATTGTGAAGTGTTGGCAATGAGAAGGGGGAGACAGGAATCAAGGAATTCTTCTACCTCCATGCACTTTGAATGACTTTCTGGGTCAGGGTGAGGAGTGAAAGTTTCCTGAAGATGACGGCGAAAGACCTCAGCTATGTCTGCATCGGACGCTGCCCAGATGCCATCATCGCGGCGGAGAGAAGAAGTGGGGGAGTGGTATTTGAGAATCTTTCTGGATTTCTGGATTTTTCCAGAGGGACTTGTCTTCCGTTGTGAGTGAGGAGAGATGATTGTTGAATTCTTAATTGTGATAAGATCTGAGTTTCCGTGTCACTAAACAGTGCAGTTTGTTATATGCTTGGTGGTCCGATGGGTGTCGTGTTCACCGAAATGTGGTTCTGGCTCGTCTTTTCGATAGTATAAGAGTGTGTATATAGATGGGAAGAGGTTTGGAGATCAAAGGATTGGGATTTAAATGTTTTGGAGTTAGGTTTGTACGCTATCCAGCATGGCCGTTGAATAGCTAAGGTGAAAGATTGTACAGCATCGCCCAGGTCTTGCGGGGATTTTAAGGAATCTCTGAGATGTATAGCGCTTCAAGAAGGGATTGGAACCAATCGTAATCAAGCAGTGATGGAGGAGTCGATTTTGGGGTGACGATGTGAGGAGGACTGTGATCAAAAAAAAGGTCATTGATTGTGGTCGTAAAGGATTGGAGTGGATTAAGGCTTTTGCAGACAAAAAAGTCAATGAGATCTGGTACTCGATTGCCATCTGCAGGCCAGTAATTTTACAGGCAAGTTAATTTCTTACAGTAGAAAGGGAAGTGTTCAGGATACGACCACGGGAGTTAGTCGTCCTGGAGCCCCATTGTAGATGTTTCGCATTGTAGCCGCCACCAGCGAGGAAATGGAAGCCCAGGGAGTCAAAGAATTTTCTGAACTGAGCAGAAGTTATAGGTTTGTTTGGAGGACAGTACACTGCAGTTAGTTTCACGATTAGTCCCACTTAGGTGTCGATCGAGGGAGGCCTTGTAGCATCTCTTTTGCATGCAATGTTGGGCGCTAGTAAGCGCATTGGCGTCCATTTTCAGAAGAAAGGTCATTTAATGTTATACTATTGTCATTTGTTTCGTTACTTCCAAACTACCAAGTGATTTTATTCCTACATCTGCAGCAAGCACTACTTATACTTATTGACTTAACTTTAGCTGACCATAAATTTGGAGAACCAAAGTCTATTGATATTAGAAAGCAATAAGGAAAACCTATTCTTCGCAAAATAATCGTTGCAAAGAGGTAGAATTCTTTACTGCTCCCTAGTGATATATTCTTCGCTCCAGAACATATTGAATGTATTAATATTCTTTAATAGTCTTATAAATGTTTGGAAATAGAAAAGCTAAAGCCTGTTTATTAAGCAAGTCAAGAACAGGCATAATGTGAAAAATACTTCAATGAAAACCCATACAATATATATTTTTAGAAGATTTGTAATCATACTGACATTTAAAGAAGCGATTCCTATCTATATAAGACAACCATGTCATCGGCCTATCGTCGGTTTTACGCCCACGAAAGTGACTTCTACAAAAAACAAATAACATCACCAAAAATATTCCCGATTCATGTTGAATAGTTTAATTCTAAACTCATGTCGAGTCCCTAACCCATTCATCATATTTCATTCATGGCACCCAGTTCTTGATTACTTCACCTATATCTAATCCTTTTTTTTTTTTTTTTTTTTTTTTTTTTTTTTTTTTTACGGGGAATCGAGTTAATGGGTAATCGATGGCTCTTCTATTCTTAGTCGGCGGGCTGTCCCGCATGAGTGGGGGCTGCTCGAGTTACAGGGATGAGGGTGGTGGATGGATCTGGAACAAGGTGATGCGGGCCTCAGTGTGCTACGTCCAGGGGGTGTATTGTTGGCGTCTTGTTGGGCCAGCATGGGTCGCTCATCGCCAGACGTGCTCCTCCGCGTCTCTTAGGTCTTAGGGAGCACGTCTCCTAGTTCGATTGTTGCACCCCTTCTCGCNATGTACATATATCATATATACTTCATATATCACATGAAGTATACTCAAATACACTAGTATATATTCCATAATATATAGATATTTTTATAAACATATATAGTGACAGTCTCTTTTCACTCCTCATCGACGAAGGATGACAGATACTCGAAAATTGTAATCCTTGTTATTTTTCTTTCCACCTCTTCTTGATTGCTATATACATATATATTTTATTTTACAAATAACAATCGTATAACATTGTAATAAACAAATAACAAACGTATGTACATATATCACATGAGTATACTTAATTATATATAAATAAAGTATTCTGATGCTCATTTAGTTCCTTCATTACGTAAATTTGGAAGAATTCAATAGTTTATTTTTACAACACAAACTTGTTTTCTTTGTCCATAAGTGACTTGAGGTATTCTGCAAGTTCCTCATGCTTATTTTCCTTGGCAACATCATATGGTGTTCGCTTTCTGTTATCTTTAACACTTATTAGTGAGGGATTCTTGGCTAGAAGTGCCTTTGAGGCAGCTATTTGTCCATGCTCAGCAGCTCGGTGAAGCGCATTAAAACCTTCATCGAAATTTTGTAGTTCGATATCAGCACCATGTTTAAGCAATAATTCAATAGCATCAACTCTTCCAGCCCATGCTGCCCAGCTCACAGGTGTATTCCCATAGGAATTTTGTATGTTCACAGAGGCATTCCGTTTGATTAATTCCTCTATGACTGCTAAATGTCCCTCCCAAACAGCCCAATGTAGAGGACTGTCACCATTACTGTCTTTGCTATTAACCGTGGCATTATTCTCCAACAGTTCTATTACTGCTAAAAGCTTCCCATTGGCAGCAGCAAGATGCAATGGAGTTTCACCTGCATTATTACTAGAGTTTACTGAAGCTCCAGAAGAAATAAGCTCTTTTATAATTTCAATATGACCTTCTTTAGATGCTAGATGTAGTGGAGTATCACCATTTATTTTCTTAGTGTCGACATACGACCTATTTTCTGAGAGAATCATCTTAATAGAATCTATGTTGTCTTTAAGTGCAGCCCAATGTATAGGAGAATTGCCTGAGAGATCAGTTGATGAATATGTTTTGATTTTACAATTAAAATTATTATTTTTCATTATCGTACGAAGATAATCTGAGAGCCCTGTATGGCCAGATTGTGCAGCCATTACATATGGATAGTCTCCCCTATAGTCCTTCAGGTAAAGTACGCATGGATCTCTTGAAATGAATTCTTTTATTATTTGTTTATGGTCGTGTTCTATTGCCACATGTAAACTTGAATAGCTCCTATCATAGGACCCGAGATGAACTTTGGCTTTCTTATCTAGCAAGAACTTAACAACATCAATATTTCCTTTCCAAGCAGCCCAAACCAGTGGGGTGTTGCCCCAATTATTTTGGGCATTTACAAGCGCATTTTTTTTAATGAGTTCCTTAACAACTGGCAAATGACTCTCCCATACAGCCCAATGCAGAGGAGTGTCTCCATTTTTTGTTTGTGCGTTCACAGATGCATTTTTTTCTAGCAATAGTTTGACGATTGGCAAACTTCCTACTTTTGCAGCCAAGTGTAAAGGAGTCCAACCATTGATATCTTTTGTGTCTACTGTTGTTTTGGAAGTGAGTGATTCTCTGACTACTCGAACATGTCCTGATTTGGAAGCCAAGTGCAATGGATGTTTCAGAAATACAGTTGGTGTTTTAATGCTGTCTTCTGTTGAGATATTTAGAGCATTTGTATTTAATTTTTCTCTCATAGTGCTTCCAAAAGTGACATTGTGTTTACTTGAATCGTATATATCCGTTATTTTCGACTCAGTTACCTGAAATAGTAAAAATACTTTTTAAAAAAAAAACAATCAAAAGTGGTATGTTATAAAACAAGCAATTAATTTTACTCTAAAAATCAAATTAATTATTTCAATATAAAGAGGTGTAAAAGAAAATGACCGATCTTCAGCCAAATATTTGTGTTATTCTATATTTATTTACTATATATTTATATATTCTATAAAATAAAATTAATCATCAAAGTATAGTCTGTTGTTATTTACTTTCCTTTGCTATCTATTAGCCAATATCTCGATCCCACGCTGACACCATTCCTCAGGATGGCTGTCAGAGAACTCTTGGACTGCAATTTTAACTTCTGCAAAATTATCTCATTTATATGAGGCAGGATTTCGAACTCATGAAGTTTTTTAACTTTTTCTGTCTCGTAGGGAAAAGTTTGAAGTTGAGTATTATTTTGTTAGAAAAAAAAAATTCCTTTTCAGTTGATCAAAGCAGGACATTATCGCATATAATCTCTTTCAGTTGTTCGCAGTAGAGTTCAGAATTCATAGAGCTTTCACCAGGAACAAATTCGTGGTGAATAAACACATTCAAAATCCTATAATCCCCAAGGCATGATTTTTTCTCAAATTTCACCCTTGCCTTGACCGCGATTCTGCCTTTGCTTAATTATGGTCATTCAGATTTCGCCATTTAATCCACTTTTCATCAAAGTTGACAATCTTACGGTACGATCTATTGTCAGAAGTTTTTATCAACTCTCACAAATTCCTAAACTCTTAGCTGACTGCGAAGAAGTAAGTTCGTGAAAGACCAGTCAACTGCTCTCTTTCAGCTTCCCCGTGGAGAGTCATTGGCCACTAACAGTATCTTTCAACACACCACACTCCCTGGCAAGTTCCCTTGTACTTCTAGACGGATTTGACTCAACAGCTTCCTGCAAATTCTCGCAAAAAAATCAATGGTCGCCCGGAAAAAATTTTCATTTCCAATCTTGTATACCCACTGATAAATTATTTAAATCATCTCCGCTGATCACTTTCCCCTTCATATTTAATAATTTCATGAGTTGCTTTAGCAGCTATGAAATTTTTTTTTCAGTAACGCTCTATTATTACGAGTGTTAGGAAATAGGACACAGCCATGTTTCTTCTTTGAAACACATAAACAAACAGGTTTTTCTAGAATAAGTAGATTTAACAAGATAATAGAATATTCTAAAGAGATTATTAAGTATCGGTAATTATTAAATAGGATTAAAACGTATACAGTCATTTGAAATCTTGAATTTGTTAAAATCGTAATTGTTTTTTCTACCCTTGTAGTTTTGAATTTACAACCGACTTGTAATTTGTGTAAAAATGTTTAATTAATTCAAGACGCACATTTTATGTATATTCACAAGTTTTTATATCCACTTTCAATTTTTTTAAATATTTTTGATGCACATTTTTGACATATTTGAGAAATTTTCTCGAATTTTAAAGTAGTAAATATTATAAATAACTGCAAGTTACCCTTTTTTTCTTCTTTTTTTTAAAAAAGATTTTTGTAAAAAACAATTATATCTATTGTACCCTCAGTCCGATTTTGCACGTAATGAACTTGCTTTGTTTTCATTTTATAAATCATTGGTAATTAATTAGTTGTACCTAGAAGAAAACAGCAGAAAATAAACTTTTATGCAAAATATTGAATCTTAAATTATCATAAAATTAAAGAAGGTTTATTCTCCATATTTCTACAATATACAAGTTATACTTACTTTCAGTATAATCTGCGACAGAAAAACCAAAAACAAAAATTCCATTTTTTATGTAACGTCCCTGAAAAAAAAGAAAAAGAAGAAGAAGATATTTCCAAAGTTGTAGAGGCTTTTACAATGCATTTAGAAGCCGGCTGGTATTCATAAAATAAAAATTTAAATGTTATTTTCTTTAAAATATTTTTCGTTATTCACTGCGATCCTATCTAGACAAGAAAAATTTCTTTCTAAGAAGTCTCACTAAATTATATATGTCTGTATATTTTATAAATAATCTAAAAATTTTGACATCATTACAGACGCAAACACACACACAGACACCCAATGTATATGAATATGTGTATATTATACATATACATGAGAGTGTGTGTGTGTGTTTTCATCTATGATGATGCTCTGCAGACCAAAATTTTCAGATAACATTCACCTGAACCATGGATGTTTAGAAAGAATTTAACATCCATGGCTCAGGTCAATGTTATCTGAAAATTTTGTTCTGCAGAATAAAACTCTCCATAGTTTCCATTTCGACACACCACACTCCTTGTCAAGCTCGCTTGTACTTCTGGACGGATTTGACTCCACAGCTTCCAAAACCTCGCAGAAAAATCAATGGTCGCCCGGATAACTTTTTCATTTCCAATGTTGTATATCCACTGATAAATTATTTAAATCATCTCCGCTTGTCAACTTCCCCTTCATATTTAATAATTTCATTATGAAATCCTCAAGCCCTCATGATAAAAATCTGGAAGTCACTCGGTGTCGGAGAATCACATCATGAATATTTCACCTTCACCAAAAGAGGAACTCCCGATTTCTCATCGTGGGTTTCGACCTTGAACACCCCATTCATGAAATCACCGAAGAATTCTTTACAAGACTTTCTTCCTACGTTAAAGCTCAACGTCTTAGAAGAACAGAAAAATATGGAAAAAAGACTGAAATGCCCTCCATCCTTCTGATAACTACTCCTGACACACGTCTAAAAGAAGTACAGAAACCTAAATATATTGGCAACATCAAATTTAAAGTTTACCCCTTCAACGGTAAACAAGGTCCGCCACAATGAACACATTGGCAACAGTTTGGACATACAAAGGTCTACTGTGGGAACTACTCCCTCTGCAACACCTGCTGAGAAAAACACGACCCGACTAAATACTGCAAAGAACAAATCAAGTGCCACAACTGCCAGGGAGATCATGAATCAGCCTGGATGAAATGCCTCGCCCGGCTAAAGCTAATCCAATACAAAAAGGACAAACGTCTCAAAAACTTAACCCACCTTCTAGCACCAAAGCCACCAAACAATTACATCGGATCCAGCACAGCAACTATCTGGACGCCTGAAAATCTCACAGCTTCCAGAAGCAAGGCCTATGCAGGGACCCATGAGGGTCTTCCAGACAGTACCTGAAACAGCCACTCCAGAAGAGGTCTCCCCTCCAACATGGGTCTCTATGGTCACATGGAACAGATGACAACACTTATCTCCACAGTGCAGCTCCTGTTACAATCAATTGTTAATAGCTCATGTAGCTGTAAGAAAAATAATTGTAATTATTCTTTAAGTTAGCTGTAAGCTTAATAAATCTCCTCCCTGGTGTGTCTCCCCCCCCCCCGCACACCTACCCTGCACTCAGCTGGGACTGGCTCTGCCTACCGTCCTCCCTCCTCCCTAACTCCTCTTACACCTACAAATGCCGAAATTTAACTTAGGATAATTAATAACTTTCTAAAAAACGTTTGTAAGCTATAGTGGATGAAATACTCAAATTAGCTGAATAAAACTCAAGAAATAAAAAATAAAACATAATAAACTTAAATAAGAAGAACTGTTTCTGATCTTTATACAGGAACTAAGAACTAGGAATGGGGTTTTACCCGTAATCCTTCATTTTTAAACAACGCATTATTAAACATAATTGTTATTTAAGGAAAACAATAATCGAATCTTAGCTTTTAAATAATAATGCCAAAGTAATGCATGTGACTCAGTAAAATAGCATTATTAATAGGAGTAATTTCATTTCATTTTAATTTTTATACACAATAAAATATGGTATGTATACGTGCAATGCTTCATGAAATTTAGCAAATGGACTCATAAACCATGAAAATTATTTCAATCCTGGATGAAACCACAAATCTGATTAACAAATTTGTACAGCTCAATTTATATAAAATTAAATAGTGATATAATGAAAATTGTATTCACTATTGTTTTGTTTTAAAACAAGAGTCAAATTTCAAGTCAATCCCTACTCTCAATGCTAATGAGTTTTGCTAAATTAACTAAATATATTTCAGAACTGTTCCTCATATAATGAGACAAATTTTAATTTATTTTAAATACAAATAACGCCTATGAGATCTTTAAAATACATCATATTTAACTAAACTGATCTACCTTGAATTCCATTAATCTAAACCAAATATTACGCCTTTTATTTATTTTTTAATTCAAAGCAACCTATCACATAAAGTAATACAATAATGCAGTCTGTATATAGCGTGAAGCCTAAAATAGATACACGCATTTCTGTATGACTATTATTTTTAGTATCAAGTAGATAGGATCGGAGAAAATTCAAGAAAATTTTTCAAAAAGACAAGAGTAAAACTGGAATTGAAACATTCCTTATGGAATTCGTTAAGAAGAAAATCGTTCCTACCTTGTGCACAGTGTTAGACAGGACCTCTTCTTCCGGAGGCACCCTGAGGTTTACTGACCAGCTGAGGATGTGAGTCCTCTTTTTGCTCCGAGCAAATCTCTGAGGAGAGGGGGTGAACAAGTCGGACGTGTTTTCCTGGGGAATTCCGGCCTTCTCTACCATAATCTTCCTTTTATTGCAAATAGTACAATTTGTTCCCAACGTAAACATACCTACCTCTGTCTGTCACTTGCCGCCCTCACCCTCTTTTGCTATACCTCCCTTGAAGAAGATACACTTATATATATATATA
>KZ807427.1:200249-221672 GCA_000696205.2 Oncopeltus fasciatus
CCTTCGTGTCTATATAGATACTCCTATATATATGTAAAAATCCTCGTTCATAGGATTACAGTTCTATCAGATAATACAGCTTGTTATTTACATGTGCTGCTTTCAAATATCTTTCCACTGCTATCTGCCCACGGTTTTACTCCTTCTTCTGCGACATTTTCTCTCTTTTTTTTTACCCTTTGGAATCCACCGAAAACCATCTAAAAAGGAATTACTAACATGACAGTACTGAACAACAGTAAACTAGGCGGATTCGTAATTAAAAAATCATCAAATCATGATGATAATTGTAGTAAAGTAATCCCACATATCAATATTGATTTAAATCGTACCGGAAGCCAGAAAAAAATCTCACTACCTCAGCCGGGAATAGAACCCGGATCCCCCACTTTCCGGGCGGATCAGCACACCCCCCGGAAAGTGGGAGACCCGGGTTCGACTCGCTACTGTGGTAGTGAAATTTTTTTCTGGGTCCTGGTACGATTCAAAAGAAAAAATAATCATCCAGAGAGTGGTAGCTGATGAATATTTGCATTTAGACTTTCATGTCATCAAATCCCCCCATTTGTAATATATATATTTTTTATCAATAATGAAATTTTTTTTCAAGCACAGAAACCTCAATTTTACAGCCCTTACATAAAAACTTACTGGCACTTGACCTTTCATATATTCCCCCTTTCTATTTCCCTTGTCGAATTTCATTTTTTTTTTTTTAAACAAAAAAACTATCATCGGCTAACAACCCGTAAAATTAATATTTTTAGTTCAGGTAAATCCGCACTCCAGATCTTTTTATTTCAGTGTGTATCTTTTAAAATAAATTTACACAGCCCCTGCCTGTTTCTTCTACTCAGGAATAAGGAGTACGCATTATGCATGTATGCATGTAGACTCTTAATTTATATATATATTTCACATTATATATTTTCATGTGCAAGTTATAAATTTATTTATATCCTCCAGAAAAAGGATCTCTTTTGTCGAACCATTTGATCTCTTGGTTGTTAGCTTGTTCTTCTCGTCTCTACCAAGCTCTGCATTGTCCCTTGTCTTCTCCTCGCACACTATTTACGGCTTATGTTCTGACTCCACCATCACATCTTATTCCTGGGAGTAATAAGCGGTTTAAAGGCGCATGTCTTCGAAAATCATCTGCCGTCGTCCAACGAGAAATACGGTATGTAAGTCTTCAAAGTACGGTATGTGAGTCTTCAAAGTTCCTGTAAAAAAGGAACAAGAAATTTTAATTTTGCTTTTGTTTTTTGTATTTGTGTTCTTCTGTTTCCCTAACTGCTTTCTGAATTTATATTTCTTCTAGTGCATCTTCTTTCTTTATTATTGACTATATTAAAAACAATCGGAGTTTTGCTGAAATAGCGTCTTTGGCAGTTTGTTTTTACTCAACATTCTTGAAAGTTCTATTGTCTGCCTTCCGTTATACCTATTGCCTCGAAAAAGTTTGTTATGTTATGGTACATTTTGGGGAATGATTTCATCTTAAAAATTTGTTGTGCTTATTAAAATCTTTAGACAATTTGTCCATGGTCTTCCCTATTACTCCCAACTACCTTTTATTACTAATACATTTTTTCTATTATCTTATGTTTTCTTGTAGAAAGTATCAAACCGCTTACATACCGTCCCCAAAATCTTAGAAAGATCACCAAAATCACTTGATAGAATTCCAATGTTATACAAGCGAAAGGGGTCAAAAAAGAATAAATGCTTATTAGGGATTGCACAGATATCTCCTGTATCCTCACTGAATAGAGGATTTCATATTTCAGAAATGAAAAAAAAAAACCTTCCTCGTTGGATGACGGCAGATGATTTTTGACGACGTGCTCCTATAAACCGCTTATTACTCCCGGGAGACGAAGTTTTCCTCCACCAAACAACGTAAGCCACATTTCCTCTGGTGCAAGACATGATACTGGCTTTCCCAAGGAATCAAACGAGAAATTCCACAGGAATTGGACAGTTCACGTGTCCACGTAATGTGAGGTATATTAGATAGATCTGCAAGGCTGGTAAACTTTGAGCCGTCAGAGAAAATAGATCTCTCAAAATCGTTAATATAAATCGTTATTTTTAGCTTGAGCGTGCATTCCTTGCATTCCTGCAAGTGGAGAAACTAATTTCGTACACTGTTGTGATAATTCTCATGATAGAACATTTTTCACCCAAAAGTTTTTCCATCTAAAACTACCAAGAAAAAACTACTACAATGATAAGAAAGGAATCCTTAGCTAGAAGTGCTTTTATGGGAGCTAGTTCTTCTTGCCCAACAGCACGACGACTAGCTTTAAAAAAACTTCATAGGCACTTTTATTTATATTTCTGCACCATGATTTAGTAATAATTTAATGATATCAGTTCTCCGAGTCAAAGTTGCGCAACCCAGAGCAGTGTCCCCAGAACCATTTTGAATGTTAACTGAAGCATTTCTTTTGATTAATTCCCCTACGACTTCTACATGTCCCTCCTGAGCAGCCGAATGCAAAGGGGTGTCACCATACCAGTCTCTCAAGTCAATAGAAGCATTGTGTCTTAACAGCTCTATTACTGCTAAAAGATGACCATTTCTAGCAGCAAAGTGCAGTGGAGTCCTACCTTCCCTATTTCTTTTGTCTACTGAAGCACGAAATGAAATGAGTTCTTTTATTATTTCCATGTGGCCCTTTTTTGATGCCAAGTGCAATGGAGTATCGCCGTTTTTTTTCTGAAAATCAGCATACCTTAACCTGGAAAGAATCGATTTCATAGAGTCTAAGTTGCCTTCGAGTGCAGCCCAATAAATAGGCGAATTTCCTGAGAGGTCACTTTCTGAATATGTATTGTTTTCACAATTATAAATATTCTTATTCATTGTTGAAAGAAGATACTCGGCAAGCACTTTTCTACAACTTTCTGCAGCCAGCATGTATGGAAAGTTGCCCCTATTGTCCTTCAGGTAAAGTACACATGGATCTCTGGAAAAGAATTCTGTAGCAACTGCTTTATGTCCTTGCTCAACTGCTCGATGAATACTTGACCATCCTTCGTCATACGATCGGAAATGAACTTTGGCATTATTGTCTAACAGGAATTTAACAACCTCTAGATTACCATTCCAAGACGCCCAACTTAGAGGAGTGTAGCCCAAGTTATTTTGAGCATTTATAAAAGAATTTTTTTCTACGAGTTTCTTGACAACTAGTAAATGACCCTCTCTTGCCGCCCAATGCAGAGGAGACTCACAATTACTTTCTTGACTGTTGACTGATGCATTTTTATCCAGCAATTCATTTAAAACTGATAAGTGTCCTTCCCTAGCAGCCAGTTGCAGTGGAGTGCACCCATCATTATCCTTCGTGTCTATATAGATACTCCGAATGGAAATAATCTCTCGAACAATATCTAGATATCCTCTTTTTGATGCCCAATGTAAGGCACTTTCATTAGCACTTATGAGGCCAAGTATTTTAAGAATTACTGTAAGGTGATTTAAATTAACTTGAATATTGGGTTTAAGATGCAGATTACGTTCAGAGCTAAGGCCTAAATCAGTGAATGGATCATAAACTAATTCGCCATCTTTATTATATAAAATACTATTGGTAAACAAAGTAAATAATGAAATAGGAATTTTATTGTTCATTCCTAATAAACTTCCATCAATTCCAGAATTAATTTCGTCATGCTTTTCCGTAATGTAGAATAAATGCAATGAATCTATTAAAAATAAATATTTATATTTATTTAGAAGAGAATACTGCTTATCTTTTTGAATCATAGTGTTTCCTTTAAAAAGTATGTAATTCTTGAAAATACTTTTAAATACTCCTGCGGTAAAACTATACTCCCTTATCAAAATGTGAAACATACTCTTTATTTCTTTTTCTGTGAGCCAGATGGCTTCGTCAATAAATATAGATTCATTTTTGTGTCCTCTGTAAAGACTGTACAGGAAGGATAGAGTAATATTTTCTATATAATTCCTATTCTCCGGTATGTTAAATATATTCCTTCTGTTATGTCTAATAAATGTATCAAAATCCAAACTTTTAATTATATTATCTATCAAATCTTTAGTCGAAATATTCTTAGGAGTATTATAAAGGAGTAACTGAGTTTTTATACCAGGCTGTATTATTTCTGGGGACATTACTGGTGTTATTCTATATTTATCTGAGTTATTTGCTAATGTATTTGGATTTATTTTAGTAATATCCACATCTTTTACTGATATATTTCTGTTGGTTACCAAGTCCTCAACTTTTAGAGCATACTCTGTTGAAGTTTTGACAAGCTCTGACTCAGTCACCTGAAATGTCAAAAAATTCCAACATTAATCTTAGTTATCCAATCGAATTATTATTTTCCTTAAATTATAGACGCTCTATTAAATAATTATCAAACAAAGTATCTTGTGAGAGTACCTCAAATTAGAGATTACTGAGAGTAAATAATAATAAGTGGGGTGTTTTAAACTCATAGACATAAAAAATTACATCATTAGTTATTAATTATGAGGTTTTACTATCATTATTGTTGATATTCAAACATCAATGTTTCTTTGCCAACAAGTTTATCAGTAAAAATTTGATTGAATAGTATATGTTGGCACTGGTCGCCAAACTCCACCTTATAATGACCAGTTTTTCCTCTATCAAAAAATATTACTACTCCTTGGCTTCTTAATATTGGAGCGGGAGTTAATAATTTAGTTAAATTCTTCCACCGTGTGACCACTAGTTCAGCGAACAGTGAGTTTGTGATTTTATTATTTTTATTTATCATTTTATCTTTGTTAAATTTTTAATATAAAATAAAAAATAATTTTCTTTTGACCAAAAAAAGAAAGCTTTAACTATTTTAATGAAGTGCTAAAAAACCGGATATGAAAGTTGATTAAGGTTCATTAGAAAGAACTCCAGTTACTTTATACAAACAGAATGTACAGAAGAGGGCATAGATTAAAGATACATTTTTTTAAAAACAGCATCTCCAATTTTCGATACCAATAAAGAGATTTTCGACAAAAATTTGTGGCTCTTAGTGAATTCAATCATTGCAGCCTTTCTGTAAAAAAAAAAGATATACTGTACACGTAAACATGGGCCAATGATTTTACCTTCTACATCTAGCCACCAAAAGGTACTGTCATCTTAGTACTGCTGAAGTGATTTCCCTCACAGAATTTATCAGATCAGTATTTGCCCCAATTGATGAAGACTAGCTCCAATATCTGACTCTTGTCAGATCTTATCTTGATCTGGTCCTGGTGGAACGTAGTCAAAATTTCTAGCGTAACTGAGCCAACCAGAATACCACTAAACGACACCTCACGAGTCGCTATGACCGTATCTGCACTGGAAATATCACAACCGGCTTCTTCAAAAGACTTCCTCAGTTCCAAAAGTCTTAAATCATCGCTAAGCTCTGTTTCTTAAGACCACCTACCATTTTTTGTTTATTAAATCGATTGGCATGTTGCCCAATTTATATAATAGTCAGTTTCGTGTCTATTTATATAAACAATGAAATTTAAATTATCTTTAATAATTACGATTTAAATTAAACACTGAATATATCTATAAATATTTTATTTGGTTGTGGTTTTTTATCCCACGTAAATTTTAAACAATTAATGAGAGGGAATAGAATAAAAAATCTAACTGTCCCAGCCAGGAATCGAACCTGGATCTCCTGCTACCCGGGCCGGTGCACTTGCCAATTGTGCTACCAGGACGCGCCAGGTATCTCATTCACCGGCCCTGATTGCAGGAGATCCAGGTTCGATTCCTGGCTGGGACAGTTAGATTTTTTATTCTATTCCCTCTCATTAGTTGTTTTAAATATATCTATATTAAAATTGAGAAAAAACAGACAGCAAGTAAAATTAAATGCCTATTAAAATGATGTCCCTTTAAACAAGGATAGATAAAATCACATAACCTCTATACCAGACAGCCAAAACGTCCACAAATTATTGTAATAATACTTATATTTGGAACATTTACAGTGATTTATCTCAAGGATCATTTAACACATAAAACAAATTGCAATTCTAAATTATCTAAATTAGGTACATCATAACAACATACCTATAATTTTAAGCATTACTGATGCCTTTAGGAAAACCAACAATTCAAAGGTTAGATTCATTGAGATTTATGTTCTAAGGAGTCTACAAGCTACTTGTAGTGCACTTTCTGAAATATTTCTCTCAATTGTAAATCTTATTGCAATGTTTAATGTAGGTATAATGGACTATAGTGTATTATATTTAGATATAAAGGTTATATTGAAGTGTGCTTTATTATTGTAAAGTCTCAAATCCTTTAAACTGTTTTAACTTAAAGAGTTAAAATCCTTTCCGAAGTTTTAAAAACATCAGTAAGATTACAAATAAAAATAAAGTAAAATAATTCATAACAAACAAATGTCAACACAACGTCGATCCAAATCCCATGCCAAGGGTATATCTTTTTTAATTTTTCACTGCACTTTGAAACATTTAAGTTATTTTTGTTGTGTTGAAAGCGGAATTATAGTTTATTTAGTCATATAAGCTGTTAATTTAGTTTTTTTTTAATAATGAAATTTTGAATAAATCAAAAGTTATTTCATATTCATGGTCATTGGGTCGTATACATCACAAAACATGATTCCAGTAAAATTGGCACTTATGAGTGAAATGAATTATCCACGAATTAATAATGTTGTCTGTGCTGCATTGGCTGTTTTGTTGTCAGTGCTATAGGCATTTTAAATGATTATTCTCGATAGCAAAAGGCATACTTTAGCTTCAGTTAAGTGAATTTTAGCCAAACCTTCTGAGTAGGACACACAAAAATTAGATTTTAGATTGGGTTCGCAAATTTGTAATTGTTTTGTTTTGAAGGAAATAAAATCACTTCTCCCAGAGACTTGGGCCAATTTCGCTCCCCATCGAACTCAATACTTTCCATTGCATTCATTTTATCTTGCTTTTTTTTTCTTTTTTTTTTAATTATTTTTAGAAATGAATTTCTCTGTCAATAAATAACTAAAAAACTTTCAGAAAAAAAAAAGTACTATATTTAGCTTCTTAATGGAATAGATATACTCACAATCGGTCGAATCCACGATAGAAAAGTCAAAATTAAAATCTTCACAGGTATTCCCATCTTCAAAGAAGAGGATTTTCCTGAAAATAAAATAATCAAATTTTTAAAAACATACAAAATTGCAGTTGGATTCAAAAATCAATCGGACCTTAAATTTATTTTAATTTTAATTCTGGAGTATCCAATTACGTAATATTTACATTTTAAAAAATCTGGTGTGTTCGAAAAGTTTTGAAAAGCTTCATATACGTATTACCTTTTCAAATGGAGAGTTTTTGGACCGCCATTTTAATAAAATTGTGAACAATTTTTTTAATTGCATTTTTCGATCTAGCTTGACGGAACCCCAACACAAAACATCTACTAGTATTACCTTACCATTTCAAATAGTCCTAAAAAGTTTTTAAATACTTTATTTCCTTTTCTTAAAATTCATTCAAACTACAATAGATATAAATAAAATTTATATAGCAGAGATTTGCTATTAACTTTACAAAATATTATTTTAATTCTGATTAAAAAACGCAATGCATTTTTGATGCTGTTTATTTGTAGTTAATATTTAAATTAGGGATCTAAAATTTAAAAAATTATATTAACGTTGTTTATTAAATTAAACATTTATTTTTTAGATGAAGATAAAATATATTTCCTAGCTTTTATTATAACTGTACAATTCATTTTAAAATTATTGCTTTTGTTTTTCACATCTAAAGTTACTTTTTTAAAGTGTTTCTAACACTCACTCATATTTTTGTGGAATCAAGAAGGATGTAAATAGACAAAATTTGTCATCACAGGAAGTAGCATAAAACTGGCACTTCCTAAGATTAGTGTCCTATATTAGACTTTGATCCTACACTTGTCTATGATTACAGAAAATATATATTATTATTTTTTTTTTTAATTTAGGTACAAATAAGTCGAACGACTAGTGATAAAGGTTCTGATTCAATATTTATATTACTATGCCTAATTGTTCTTCATAAACCTAATAGTAAGAGGATTATCTCTTAATTATTATCTTTTAATCAATGTTTTTTTAAATAATTTTCAGGGAGTCTATATACTGTTTCTGGAGTATCCAGTTACTGGGGGAAAAAAAACATTGGTATATGCCTAAACTAAAATATCCAATATAATATGGTATATGCGCTCTCATTATAAAATAGTGCAAAAAGTAGGAATTAAATAAAAATAACGGTCCCTACCTCAGGTACCCACCTCTTCACTCCAATGCACCCTGAGGTTTACTGTCCAAGATGATATCAAGTGATGATATCATCTTTTACAGGCTCTTAGAGGAAAAGATATCCTGACGTGCTTTCTGGGAATCCGGCCAGCATCGGGTGCAAATCCAGGTTCAAGATCAACACAGGAAAAGTGTACAACCCTCTGAGATAACAGCTGTATCAGGAGGTAGATATGAAGAAGTTATTCATACATTTCTGCCTGTTTTCCTTACTGATAATGAATTAAAACTAATTTTAAACTATACTTTTCATATATCTAATGATATATGCAGTAGTAGTAAGAGAATATACCCTACGTAATGACGTAGTAAAATGAATGCACTTTATCAACGATTTGTCCTCCGCAAACAGAGGAAATGTAACAATTGGGCAAACGCAAAGTTTGCACTATCGTATGGAAAGTCATACCTGAGAAGAAGTAGATCTGAAGTAACCTTCCCTTTTCATTTTCATTATTTCTCTTAATCCCTACCTCAACCTATACCTGGAATAATGGACGCTGACCCTCATAACTCGCACGTGCGACAGACCTGATCGCCGACAAAAGTGACCCCTACAGCTGCCTGACACAACTAACTCACAGAATACAAACACAGTTGAATACGGACCGTGACAGTGAACGTATGTATTCGGCCAGAAGATGGACAGTGTCGTCCGAAAGCGCTCGCCAACAGAAAATGGTTTGCAGAAACCAATGAAGACGGATAATAGAAGGTATGAGATTTTCTCTTAATCCTCAGAATATCACCTGAATGCTCTTAATTCAAAATATATAGATCTCTATATATCATGTCTTATGTTATCTTATTGATTTCAATGAAGAATAGTTGGTTTGTTTGGACGTTTGATAGAAACTGTTTGGTAACTATGGATGACCAATATCATATTCGTTAAGGATTTAGAAGATTAACTACTTTTTCAAACTTTACCCTTTCCCTAGACTTATATTTAAAAAATGTCAAAATCAGGAAAAAAATTTTTTTTAAATAAATCAATAATTTCCTCTGACTATTAAAATCTAAATTAACGTTATTTTAATCAATATGATTTTAAATAATCTAAAGGGTTATTATTATTTCTACCACCAATGAATATAGACCTCTCATACCTTCTATTATCCGTCTTCATTGGTTTCTGGATGATTCTGAAGGATGGTTTGCAGAAACCATTGAAGACGGATAATAGAAGGTATGAGAGTTCAATATGATTTTACATTAAAATTATATATTTTGATAATTAATAAATATTAAGTTGAGTTTATTTAGGCATTCTAATTTAATTTTATAATATTTTCAGCTTTTGGTTACTGTTGGCCAATTTAAAAAAATTCAGGTTAAAAGATCAAATTGTGATAACTCTTTAAAGAGAAAACCGAAGTATAAAAGTACTCTGATGACAATTTTGATTTTAGAATTTTTAAATTGTTAGAATATATTGTTACATGCAATACATCACCCTAGATTTCTGTCATAAATGTATTTCAGGTTAAGATATATATGATCACATTAACACTCGGGAAACACACATGCCTATCAATCCTCATAAACAATGAACAGATTTGAAGATTATTCTTCCGAATTGGCCGACGACTTTAATGGGTCCCACACACATGCAACACTTAACAGATCTCGCATTAAAACACTATACTCACTCATTCATATAAAATCAAATTTCTAGGCGAAACAATAACTGACCATATACACTTCAGTAAGCTAAGAAATCTCATATAAATAAAATTCAGGTTTCTCAGTCTCTAAAATTATTCGTCTAGTTGTAAGGGCGAACATATATTTCTCAAACCACACTCCACACACTTGCCTTAATATCCACACAATACAAAAATAAATCTAACTATTCTCACTCGCTTTCATAAAAAAAAAAAAAATATCGTGGCCATCCAAACACATTAAAATGGCGTTGTTTCCGGGATCTACTTGAGAGGGTAGGTTCACGGCTGGGTGACTATCATGCTATTTTTTTTTCTGTTTTATTTTCATTATATTTACACCATCTGTCGATGTTATCACATTTACTAACGTATATCTACAGTGTAAGATAAAATAAAGTTTGAGATATCTATAAAATTCTGCAAGGTGTCTATATTTACTTTTTAAACGATTTTATATAAATTCATTGACTCTATTGAAGTCGGAATAGATGACATGTCAGTGAAGGACAGAAGTGTCATCTATGCTCTAGCCCTTTTAGAATATACGTTATGTAAGCCATTTTTTTCTGACTGATGTATACGACCGACCTACTCATGTTCCTCACGACTGGTGGAGGAGTACATGGGCCAAAGGATGGAGCCCAAGAAACTGGAATGGAGTTACACTCAAGGACTTTAGTCATGTTGATGGTTATGAGCTATGATCTTAGAAGGAACTTTAGCACGGGCTTACCTAATCGTGCACCCTATTCTAAGTAAGCCATTACTTATTATCTATGGAGCTGTATTAAATTGCCCACCATGAGCTTTTTATGAACAGAGCTAATTCAATTTCTTTTATCATCCATCAAGTAAAAAGAATTTTTGTATTATTTTTTTTAAAATAAATCTTTATTTATTACATTCTGTTAGTTAACATCGTGTTATTTGATTACGGGTACAATTCATTCAAACTACAATAGATATAAATAAAATTTATATAGCAGAGATTTGCTATTAACTTTACAAAATATTATTTTAATTCTGATTAAAAAACGCAATGCATTTTTGATGCTGTTTATTTGTAGTTAATATTTAAATTAGGGATCTAAAATTTAAAAAATTATATTAACGTTGTTTATTAAATTAAACATTTATTTTTTAGATGAAGATAAAATATATTTCCTAGCTTTTATTATAACTGTACAATTCATTTTAAAATTATTGCTTTTGTTTTTCACATCTAAAGTTACTTTTTTAAAGTGTTTCTAACACTCACTCATATTTTTGTGGAATCAAGAAGGATGTAAATAGACAAAATTTGTCATCACAGGAAGTAGCATAAAACTGGCACTTCCTAAGATTAGTGTCCTATATTAGACTTTGATCCTACACTTGTCTATGATTACAGAAAATATATATTATTATTTTTTTTTTTAATTTAGGTACAAATAAGTCGAACGACTAGTGATAAAGGTTCTGATTCAATATTTATATTACTATGCCTAATTGTTCTTCATAAACCTAATAGTAAGAGGATTATCTCTTAATTATTATCTTTTAATCAATGTTTTTTTAAATAATTTTCAGGGAGTCTATATACTGTTTCTGGAGTATCCAGTTACTGGGGGAAAAAAAACATTGGTATATGCCTAAACTAAAATATCCAATATAATATGGTATATGCGCTCTCATTATAAAATAGTGCAAAAAGTAGGAATTAAATAAAAATAACGGTCCCTACCTCAGGTACCCACCTCTTCACTCCAATGCACCCTGAGGTTTACTGTCCAAGATGATATCAAGTGATGATATCATCTTTTACAGGCTCTTAGAGGAAAAGATATCCTGACGTGCTTTCTGGGAATCCGGCCAGCATCGGGTGCAAATCCAGGTTCAAGATCAACACAGGAAAAGTGTACAACCCTCTGAGATAACAGCTGTATCAGGAGGTAGATATGAAGAAGTTATTCATACATTTCTGCCTGTTTTCCTTACTGATAATGAATTAAAACTAATTTTAAACTATACTTTTCATATATCTAATGATATATGCAGTAGTAGTAAGAGAATATACCCTACGTAATGACGTAGTAAAATGAATGCACTTTATCAACGATTTGTCCTCCGCAAACAGAGGAAATGTAACAATTGGGCAAACGCAAAGTTTGCACTATCGTATGGAAAGTCATACCTGAGAAGAAGTAGATCTGAAGTAACCTTCCCTTTTCATTTTCATTATTTCTCTTAATCCCTACCTCAACCTATACCTGGAATAATGGACGCTGACCCTCATAACTCGCACGTGCGACAGACCTGATCGCCGACAAAAGTGACCCCTACAGCTGCCTGACACAACTAACTCACAGAATACAAACACAGTTGAATACGGACCGTGACAGTGAACGTATGTATTCGGCCAGAAGATGGACAGTGTCGTCCGAAAGCGCTCGCCAACAGGAGATGATGTNAAATAAATGGTCATCACTGTTAAGGGAGACGGGGGCCATCGACCCAACTCCCAATAAGTTTAAGCATAATGCCCAGGAGGTCGCGAGGCCATCTCCGTTTTAGTCGCCGGGGAGGATTGTGAGGATTGGAGTCCGACGACAGGGGTTGGGCAAATGGATTGGGATGAAATTGTAGTTTATATTGGAATAGCTTGAAGAGGGTGGAGATATGGCCTTTGACAAAAGCAATATTAAAGTCGTGATGAAGGATAGAGTTGGACACATAATATGGAGCGTTAGCAATTAATCTGAGATTTTTGGACTGAAAGGATTGTTATTCGTTGGATATTGGAAGGCTTAGCGGCACCCCACAGTTCTGCACCGTAGGTCCAGATTGGTCGTATTATGGTCTTGTAGATGGTCAGTTTATTTTCTAATGTGAGCTGTGAGCGCCTATTTATAATGCTGTATAAGAGTCCGTGGCGTCTATTGGGTTCTTGTCTTTTGATTTTAGTATGTTCATTCCAGTTGAGTCGTGAGTCAAGGTGGAACCAAAGGTAACAGACTAAATCAGAGAGAGGTATAGGGATGTTATTGTATATAACATTATCAGGAGAATCTTTTCTTGGTTAAAAATTTACTTGTACGCATTTGGACTCTTTAATTTTAATTCTCCATTTACTGCATCACTGCTGAATAGCATTAAAGTGGTTTGTTAAATGTTAGAAGCGTTTTAGGAATCAGGATGGGAGGAGAGGATCGCTTTGTCATCTCCAAAGAGGGCTAAAAGAGTATTAGGCTGAGTAGGGATGTCTGCAGTATAAAGGGTAAAAAGGATGGGTCCAAGCACACTGCCCTGTGGAACACCCGCTTTCACAGGGTAGTGTTCGGAGTAATCTGATCCTTGCCGGACCCTAAAGAAACGGTTAGAAAGATAAGATTTGAGGGTTAGGTAGATGGTACTTGGAAATATGTCAAAGGAACCACTTATTAAGGTTGGTGGAAATTGTCTAGGGATAGGTTTGAGTCACAGTTTGAGGAGAAAAAAAGGTTGTCTGGGAAATTAGCAAGGTGGCTGGGTAAAAGATTAAATTTATTGCTCATGTTGCAACCTAGCTTTTGGAAGCTTCCCAAGAGTTGCTGGATAATTTCGGAGTAATTTAATGCTAGTGTATTTCCAAGAAAGTCTTTAAAAATGTTTTTGAATGCCATATGCGTATTCCCCTTCTTCCAAAGAAGGAAATTCATTGAAAACTGGCACGTGGACTTCGGCTGAATGCGGTACTGGGCATATAGCTGACGGTAAACTAGAATACTCTATTTTACATTTGTTTTTCTTGTTATATCGTGATGTTTTCACTATAAAAAAAAGTAACAATCACTTGAATGATCTTTGGGCTCGCGCCAAATCATAGGTATGCCAAATGGAAGGTAAACCCTCAACACACTGTTTAAACACTTCATGAAGTGCCCATGCTTCATCTTCATCACCAAGTTTCACTTTAAAATAGGTTAAATATGCTTATCTGACAAATGTACTGATGTTTGTCCTTTGACTGGGAATGGTAAAACTGCAACATATATAACAAAACGAATCGGAGCTGTTTCGCACTTTGGACGTGTAGGAGCAGAGATAGCCATAAGGAAACGTTTCAGTTCAAACGCACTATGTAGTTCTGTACACTTTCGTAACGAAATACTAAATACTGCTTACCGACATACAACGTTTCACCACAGTATAACAGACGTAACTAAACAGGCAGGTGTAGACCAGCATGCGCACCACTCACATAGAAACCGAAGGTGACATGATAGAAAAAAACTAAAAACAGTTTTGAAACCAGCATGCCTAATTCTATAAAAATTAGCTAACAAAATTAGTTTCAAATTGTTCTTCAGTGTTATCACTGTTGCTTTTCTCTGTATCAGCATAAGATAAACTGTAAAGAATCGGGATTCTTGGATTTTATGTAACCTTTAAGAGCAGCCCAATGTATAAATGATAGGTATGTTTTTGGTCTAAATTAATGATGTAGATTTGCTGGCATTTGAATTCGTTGTTCTTTTGGGATTATGTATAAACGAATTGATAAAATCTGCAACATCCTTACGGCCGTATTCTTTGGCTAATTCATAGGAAGTTCTTCTTTTGTTATCTCTAATGTTAACCAAAGAAGGATCCAAAGAAAGCAATTCTTTTACTATATTTAGGTGGCCATTTACAGCTGCTCGGTGAAGAGAATTCCAACCTTCTAAGTAATTTTTAAGATCTAATTTTGCGTTGTAACTTAGCAATAATCTCACTGCTTCAATTTTCCCATTCATTGATGCCCAGTTTAGTGGAGAATTGCCATACTTATTCTGAAGGTTGACATTAGCATTTCTTTGAAGTAATGCATCAACAACTAATACATGGCCTTCCCATGCCGCCCAATGCAGAGGAGACTCACAATTACTTTCTTGACTATTGACTGTTGCATTTTTATCCAGCAATTCGTTTACAACTGATAAGTGTCCTTCTCTAGCAGCCAGTTGCAGTGGAGTGCACCCATCATTATCCTTCGTGTCTATGTCGATACTCCGAATGGAAATAATCTCTCGAACAATATCTAGATATCCTCTTTTTGATGCCCAATGTAAGGCACTTTCATTAGCACTTATGAGGCCAAGTATTTTAAGAATTACTGTAAGGTGATTTAAATTATCTTGAATCTTGGGTTTAAGATGCAGATTACGTTCAGAGCTAAGGCCTAAATCAGTGAATGGATCATAAACTAATTCGCCATCTTTATTATATAAAATACTATTGGTAAACAAAGTAAATAATGAAATAGGAATTTTATTGTTCATTCCTAATAAACTTCCATCAATTCCAGAATTAATTTCGTCATGCTTTTCCGTAATGTAGAATAAATGCAATGAATCTATTAAAAATAAATATTTATATTTATTTAGAATAGAATACTGCTTATCTTTTTGAATCATAGTGTTTCCTTTAAAAAGTATGTAATTCTTGAAAATACTTTTAAATACTCCTGCGGTAAAACTATACTCCCATATCAAAATGTGAAACATACTCTTTATTTCTTTTTCTGTGAGCCAGATGGCTTCGTCAATAAATATAGATTCAATTTTGTGTCCTCTGTAAAGACTGTACAGGAAGCTTAGAGTAATATTTTCTATATAATTTCTATTCTCCGGTATGTTAAATATATTCCTTCTGTTATGTCTAATAAATGTATCAAAATCCAAACTTTTAGTTATATTATCTATAAAATCTTTAGTCGAAATATTCTTAGCAGTATTAGAAAGGAGTAACTGAGTTTTTATACCAGGCTGTACTATTTCTGGGGACATAACTGGTGTTTTTCTATATTTATCTGAGTTATTCGCAAATGTATTTGGATTTGTTTTAGTAATATCCACATTTTTTATTGATGTATTTCTTTTGGTTACCAAGTCCTCAACTTTCCCTGACATTACTATTGCTGGAGATGTGGATGTTGCCATAATATGCTCTGTTGAAGTTTTGACAAGCTCTGACTCAGTCACCTGAAATGTCAAAAAATTCCAACATTAATCTTAGTTATACAAATTATTATTATTTTTATTAAGTTACAGACGCTCTATCAATAACATACTATATGTGTATAAGCATACACATATAGTTTGTTTTTGTGACTATTAGTTATATTGAGGATTTCTTTATTTGATATTCCTATTTTTATATGAATGGCAGTTGTTTTTTTTTTCGTTCTTTTGTTTCAACATTTGCCCGTTTAGGCTATTTTAGGATTCATCTTTATTCAATAAAAACAAATTTCCGAACTCGTAAGAAAGATAACTCATTTACAATTGTTAAATCTGATAAATCCTCAAGGCTGATTTGGAGGAAGAATTCCCAAACAAATACTGTTGTGCCATTTTCTTTTCTGTTTCTGATATTTGAGATAAGAGCTATTAAATTAGTGATTAAATCTGCATCAGCACTTCTGCGACACAAATACTGGGAGTATTATTAGATGGAGAAGCACATTTGACAATAATCCTTCTCTCTTAGTTTTCCAGAGACATAACTGATTGGGTTCTTTTTTAGTATACTAACGAGTCTCAGTGCCATTCCAGCTAATGTAGAAATTTATTTTTAGTGCGGAAATTTTATATTTTGTGTGCAATATTATCTGAAGCAACTTGTCTTCACTCGATATTTTTAATATAAGCCAGCTAATCAATCTAGGCGAGCTAAAATCCGAACAATCCACGAGTTTTCATAGATTTTTGGGTAAACCGTACAACAAATCCTTGACTGCGTTTCGAAATCAGTAAAACGGTAGCTTTAAACTTAAAAAGAAGTAATGATTTAACTGGACAACCGCAAACGTTTCAAGTTTGCTTAAATTTGCTTTAATAACCTCTATAAGGGTCATGAATTTACGCCAATTTAAAACCAAAGACAATTGCCATACATACCGCAGAAGCTACGACACTCTTATACCTGAGGATACTTAAGACTGTTGACAGATTAGATAAAAATTCAAGTCCACCGCAGCCCCAACTCCTCAGTAGCATGGCAAGTAAAAGGAGCCTATTGCATTTATTGGATTTTGCTCTGAGCATGCTGGACCATCAGGACATGCTACTGTACTACTGGAAACAGTGCTCGCCTTGAACAAGCGTCCATGAGACGACTTCCGAGTGCTGTTGGACTCTGGATTCGCTATTTTATAACCTTCTATTATTGAACCATCACGTTGTCATCGCCATTAGGACAATAGTTATGAATAGAACGGGGAGCAACAGTTTATCTCATTGTTGAAGACAGAATTTCTTTCTGTCATTTCTAGCCACAACCTTCCAGAGATCTGAAAGTCAAGTAACCTCCAACTGGTGGACTATCAATGCGTCCAGTCCCGTTTCATTCACGTTACAATCCTCGGTATTTTGTTTCCACACTCATCTTCATTCCCATTCAAAAAGTAAGACGTAAATCATCGTTTTCTTCTTAAGCCTCTTATGGCACTTGCCTTTACTGGCGATTACGAGATTCTCACCCAGAATTTTCCCTTATCTTGCTTTCAGAATCAAAATCCATTTCAGAATAAGTTCTAGAAGTTAAATACTACTCTGACAACTTCTGCCTTAGTTTCTGTAACAACGTTGTATTTTGATCATCATCCAACTTCTTTTTTTGTATCTACTACATCTTCCTCAAAGTATTTCTTCTCTCTTATTTGTCAAAATTTTGTAACTCATATGTCAAATTAATTTTCTGCAACGTCAATTACGTCTTTACATTCCCCTATTGCATATTTGCTTAACCAATCTTTGTCAGCCTCTCTCTCAACCTAGAACCGATTGTCAACCCTTGTGTTCGATCTCCGAAATAAATATTAACCAATACTACTTCCGGGTTCAACCGTGTCATGGAGTTTTAGGTGCCAAGCTTTCGCACATCGTGTGATGGCTTCTTCAGGGCTGAATGGAGACTGAAGATCATCCTCATTCGATGTGCGAAAGATTGGCACCTAAAAACTCCAAGACACGGTTGAACCAGGAAGAAGTATTGGTAAATATGTCTGAAGACCGTGGAAGCCTACGTAAACATCTAAATAAATATTAGTTATTAGTATCTAATCATATCATTTCTACACGATTTACGAATATGTGAAGTGTTTCAATAATAGTATAGTCTTCATGAAACGAATTTTCTTTAGTACTATTTTATACGTGATGAATTTTGTATTGAGGGATGAATAAAAGTCATTAATTATTTGTATTAGTCATGATTTTTAAGACTGCTTAATTAGTTAGCTCATTTATATAAACAATAATATTTATAAAGTTTTAAAATTATAAATTTTGCAATATTAAATTTGGAAAAACGTATCAAGTATGAAAGACCCCATGAACATAATAGTATATGGCAATTGATTTTTAAACTAGTCTGTCAAACCTGGACAGTAGACATCATATTCAACATACCTACGAAATCATACTCATCACATTATACAATTCTAAATATATATTTTTCATTGAATTCATTTTACTATCTTTCATAAATTATTTCAAAACCTAAAAGTATTTTGTGAAATAAATTTATGAATAAAGAAATAAACTCAAAAAAATTTAGGAAAAACACTTAATGAAACTGATAAACTCACAATCGATAGAATCAGCGAGAGAAAAAACAAAATTAAAATCTTCACATGTACTTCCATCGTCAAAATTAGATTCCTGTAAAAAAAATAATAATATTTCTAGAATCATAAAATTACAAGTGAAATTCAAAAATCAATTAGATTTAAATTTCTCACAAACCAGGAGAGTTCGCCAACTATAACCTCTAATAGAAGAGTAATTATTTTAAATAATCTGATACATAATCAATATAAGAATTATAAACTAATATATATCTCTATTAAAAATATCACAGCCTTTTCTTTTTCGTTTGATTTTAATTCACAGTATATAATCTTTACAAAATTTATATCTAATGAGAAAATCAGCACTTATTGTTAATGGCCATTTGTGAAATACGCCTCCAATTGCTCAACTTTTTTTTTTAATCGATACCTTAGCAAACCATTTCTCTATATTATGACACATAAGCTGACTCCTATGTCACTGGGAGTGAAGAGAGGACTGGACTGCGGAAAGGAAGTCTCCCCGAAAATTTTACTCATAGTAATTTTTTTCTTTTTGTGTATTCACAACACTCTTTCTCCCTCATGTTTGCAGGAGGATGGTTTGCAGAAACCATTGAAGACGGATAAGAGGAGGTATGATAGTTAAATTTTGGAATACACTGTTGGCATGTTACCTATATCTAATTGTACGTAAAGTCAGGATCTAGATTAATTCCCACACAACACAANGGAGTTGAAATACAGTATCATAAAAAAAAACACGAGAAAAGCTATAAACATACGATTATCATTATTACTACATAAAAATATGACCAACTGAAAGTAATGTGATATGAAATGCTTAGAAAAACAATAACAAAATGTGTAGAATGCTTACCACAACGCCTACTTATCATGAAGGCGAGAAGGGAGTTGTTGTCACCTGGATCAAATGTTCATGACTGAGAAAGAAAAGTTAAGAATACTTATGATGGACAAGTGACGGGTGGGGAATGAGAGGCCTGCCTCAAAGGGACAATACAGGGGGGAAATAGGTAGAAATTATTTCGGATATGTTGCCTGAGGATCTAGGCTAGGACAGGTTGATTTAGTAGGAGGGCTAATAGTTTTTCAGAATGTTGAAAATGTTTGAGTATGTTGAATAAATTTATTCTATGTCAGTTCTGTCATTAACTGGATTGTCTTGAAAGTTAATGTGAATTATGAGATAAGTAAATTATAAGCATATCAGAATTATAATCTAAACGGTTTCAGATAATAGTCGTTTGTGTTCGTAGGATTCAGCAGAAAAATGGTATCTAAGTCAAATAGCATCCTTCGTGAACAACGTGTTTTATGAGGGCTGTTTATATTTGTTCTTTGTTAATGTCAATATTTTTTTTATTGTTGATTCTACGGGAAATAGATTTTTTGATTTAGCCAATATTGTGATTGAAACACGGAATTCTGTAGGTGACATTGGTTCTATTAGGGAGGGGGAAGGGGTCTTTTAGAGGGAGTAAATAAATTTAAATTTTTTATTAGTGGGAAAAGCAAGCTTCAGGTTAGGGAACGTTTTACTGAGGGCTTTCCTACTTTATTTTCTAATATACGAGGATATAGGGGAGGGAACGGAAAATATAGTCCTTATTTTTGGGGGGATGGGTTTTGTTGTGGCAAGTGGAAAAGTAGAATTTGTTAACAAGTTTTTTACGGTATTCATATAGGAGCCATTAGAGAGGAGGATGTCTGTCACAAGTTTGATATATTTCTTGTGAGATGTCTTATCAGAGAGTGTGAGCTATCTGTAGATGGGATTTTCGGCCGTTTACTTTTGATGATGAGGGAAGACTTCCTGAGTAAGAAAGCACTAAAGTTTAGTGGATAATACTCCAGGGTCAGAAAATGCATTTCAATTCTTATCCCCTTGTTACATATTTGTAGACCGAAAGTGTCATTCTTAACCGAAACAGTTTTTTGCAGATAAGTTACTTAAGAATTAAATATGAAAAAGAGACTGGACAGAATTACCCGCAATAATTGTTCTGATATATATTTATTAAATTTTGTATCAATGAAGTTTAAAATTTCAGTTTTCAATCGTTGATAAAGATAATGACAGATCACCTGTCTGTTGTATTCTTTATTTCAGCTAAAAAATAAAATTTCAAGAAATAATTAATGCAGGTTTTACTTTCTGGAAAAATTGATAGTAATTTAATTGCTGTAGGAGAGAGTAATGTTTGCTTCGTACAAAAAATGATCAGTTTCAGCTTTTATAACGTTATTTGAATTCGAAGAAAATAAATAAAAATACGAACTTGGTATTATAAAATAATAGTTAAGTGCAATCAATATCAAACGCTAATAAAACATTGCCTTTGTTACATTAAATAATGCTTAAATGGCATTACTTCTAAGAATAATTGCTAACGCTCCATATTATGTGTCCAACTCTACCATTCATCTTGAACTCAATATTCCTCTCGCCCAAGATGTAATCTCCACCCGTTTCAAACTCTTCCATAGCAAACTCCAATTTCATCCTAATCCACATGCCCAATCCCTGTCGTCGGGCTCCAATCCTTACAATCCTCCCTGGCGACTTAAACGGGGATAGCCTCACGACCTCCTGGGCCTTAATGCCTAAACTTAATTGAAGTGAGGCCAATAGGTTCCTTTTTCCCTGCATAGTAATATTTTTTTTTTTTTTTTTTAACAGTTAGGTATTATTTTGTACGCATATGTTTTTTTGCATATATCTTTTTTGTTATGAAATTGCAAGATGTTTATCAAAAGAAGATTTATTAATAAATAAATAAAAAATTTAACACCATATATATATATATA
>KZ807427.1:240527-282380 GCA_000696205.2 Oncopeltus fasciatus
AAAAAAAAAAAAAAAAATCATAAGAAAACGAAAATAAATGTAAGTAAACCCGAGCAGTGTTAGAAGCGAGTCTGATCACAGACATGTGTTATCCCCCGACCCAAGACTGTTAAACGAACATTGAAAAATCAATAGATGAAATAGTTTGGCTGTAAAGGCAATTTTACTATTTGACTACCAGCCTTAATTTGGCCCCTTAGATTTGCAATATCTGACCTAAGTTTGGCTCTATATTAAGACAAATAGGACCTAAATCCTCCATTTCATCTTATTCGGCTTAGGCGTTTCTGAAAAACAATGAACGAATTACGGCTGCCAGCACTCTTTGTATTTCATTTTACTCGTACAGGGAGCCAGAAAAAAAATCTCACTACCACAGTCGTGAATCGAACCCGGGTCTCCCACATTCGGGGCGGGTGCGTAGTTGGTAGTCAACTACACCACCGATGGTGAGGAGAATACAATCTGATTCCCCGCACCTCACAACGAGTCTGACCGCCTTAGCAATTGCTTGCTATTTATTATAATTAGACTCTAATTTGGCAAAGGACCACTACTTGACATTCAATTAATAATTTTGGTAAATTAATCCTTAATTTCATTATTACTTTGAATCGTACAGGTAGCCAGAAAAAAAAAAATCTCACTACCTCAGCCGGGAATCAAATCCAGGTTTCCCACTTCCCGGGCGAGTAAGCTCCCCCACCCCCCTCCCCCCGAAATAAATAATAATTTATTCTTTGTATTTCATTTTCAAAAACAAAAAACATTTAATCTTGGTGTAGTTTTAATTTTTATTCTTGAGGTAAATTTCGTTAATTTATTTTCTATTATGAAAAATTTAAAATAAGTGTCAGCACAATAATAGTCGCAATTTAGAAAAAATATATATACAAAAAGAAAAATAATTTATTCTAATTAGCCATTCCTTTTTTCCATTATCATTGTGCTGATATACCAAATGTCAACGATCTCTTTCTGCAAACCAAATGGTTACAGTAGCAATGGAATATTTCTTTACTGGAATACTTCAAAGCAGTAAATATTAATGGTTCCATTTATATTATACTGAGAGTGAATAAGTCTGAACTAGTTTGATAGTCAAATACGGAAAAAAAAAGAACAGGATCCAAGGGTCATATAAATTAAAAGATTTAGGTGCCACAGAGGGAGAATTTAAGAAATATAGTACCTTAAGATTACAACCGGAGATATGATGCCAGAAATTATAACAATTCTTGTGATGTATCACCTTAAAAGGCTATTTTGTGAAAATTTGCTAATGGAAAAAATTATTTTTAGAAGAAACTTGAGAAAATTAATGTGACTACTTTAACAAATTAATTAAAACTCCAGGGTAAAGTTTGCAATTAAAACTATAAATTAAGGTGATGTTAAAAAGAAAAAAAAAATCTTCAGCAGCATGAGTTGCATAAACTAAGCCACTTTATCAGCATCCTAGTTGAATATGTATAGTTTTACTTAACCCCTTTTAATTTTTCAACATATTTGTAATCCCATACATACCCCTAATGTTTTCTACTTTTATAATAACAAAATAATTGATGAGTGAATACTCATGATTTAGTTATTAATCATCAGTCATGATTTAGTTTCCCTAAAATAGATGACACTTTCCATCGATCACTCCCATTGCCCTTAAGAAAGCTTGAAATTTAGGCTGGAACATTGTCCTTAATAAAAACTTTATTTTTACAAATTAGCTTTTATTTATTCAAATCCCAAGACAGATTCCCTGACCAATCCTTCCACATAAAATTATTATTTTTTTCAAATTAAATTTTCAAGTATAGATGAACTAAAAAAAAAAATTTAGCAGGTGTCAAGTATAAGATTAATCTCTTCATTTGAATGAAGGATAATTTTTTTTTTGTTTTTATTTTTACAAAGTTCCATTTTTAATAATTATTTATCATAATTGATGTTAAATTTAGTTGTGCTCTGCTTAAATATGTCCGACAAAAAATGGAAATTTAATCAAACTTATACCAGACTGAAGTTTAGAAAATTTTGAGTAATCCAACAATTTTGAGAAGTGAGTGAAGCTTACAGAGTTGCATGAAGGGTATAGTCCATCCCAATGGCGAGCACGGGTGAGAAAGGTAAGGTCCTCAACTTCCACAGTCTATCCATCACTAATGGCCAACTGCATAACACTACAGATACCTCAATAACAAAAATATTTTCTTTTCCTATGCAATCAACTTGCTTCAAGATTTTAAACCAATAATGATATACAAAAACTTCAAATATCCCTTTAAAAAGTGTCAAATCAATATGAAAAAAAAGTGTTTTTTTTTTTTTAAATATGATCACTTATAAGTATAAATATATGTATTTAAATAATTATTTAATGATTTAAGAATCTTAAAATATCTTTAGCTAAAAAATTTGAAGTACCCCTACTCATAGTTCAATTTTATTACAATCAATATTAAAAGAAACGTGCTATTATTGTGGAACCTTCATAATATAAATAAAAACATTGTAACAGAAATAGATAAGCAAAGTCTTGACTTGTTAACTTATTACTTTTCTCTTAACTTTATCTTTTATTTATACTATAACATACAGTCATTCTGGTAATATTAAATATGAACTTTAAACTAAGAATTCCTGAGAAAAACCTATATTTTTTAATTATTGCTTCTTTTGAAATACCCTTTCTCCTGCTTCAATTTCCTCCCAAAATTATTTATACTGTTCTTCATTCTTTCAAATTANACTAAATTATGGCATTCATATATTACTATACAACTTAATTGGGTACAACTTACCGTTTGCTATATTGCTCGAGTAATAAGGAAACAATTAGCTATAGATCAAAAACGAATTTTAAATACTCGATACTTAAGTCTAACTTCTCAGACAAATTGAGGGAGAATTGAACCTGTATATATATATATATATATATATATATATATTGAGTTTAATATGTTGATCTGTAGGTTGTGCAAAAATTGTGATATACTTCCATAACCAGAAAAGCTCAATGGTTTAGAAGGAGATTTATTTCTCTCCAGATGGAATCCTGGATTCAATTAGCTAGTAAATTCAAAATATTAAAACTTTTAACAAATTCAATCTTATAAATTAAGGAAATCATATAATGGTGTTCGGAGAAAATCTCTTCATTAAACAGTTAAAGTTGCAAGTAATAAAAAAGATTCTTGGGTGCTAAATACTGAGTTAATTTCAGTCTTCCAATCTGTAAGAGAACATAACCTAATGAAAGTTAGTACATAGGTTAAAATTTGGAAAGCATGTAATAAAGGAACAATTAAACTATAACAAAAAAAATGGAAAAACTTTCTGCTTTTTCTAAAAATAAAAAAAGATTTATTGCAGCAACAAAAAATGTATAAAGACTGCATGCCCGAGATGAACGTAGTTTAGGTTTGAAATATCAAAAATATATTTTTGGAAAGGAAGAAAAGCTCCAGGCTATCTTTAATGAATATTGAAGGGGTTCTGCAGGAAGCTATTGAGTTAAATCCTCCTATAAGTACTCTTGAACTTACCAGGGAGTGTGCTGTGTGAAAATATACTATTAGTCGCCATCTACTCTTCATGGGAAAGGCAAAAGAAAACAGTATACTAGTCCCTTACAAATTTACTCCTCAGCAATCAACTAAGAGGTTAGAAGCTTGTGAAAATTTATTGAAATACCCTTATGTTATGAAATTTTAGCAGAAGATTGTCACCTGTGATGAATAGTGGGCTTAGTGACAAAACCTGAATACCCATAAGATATGGCTTAATCACAATCAAACTGCCTTTTTGGTTCTTAAAAAAGGGAGTTTGATTGTGATGATGAAAAAGAAATTTATGCTTTGCATTTTTAGGAATTTATTCATCACGAATTTGCCCAAGATTGATGCTCTATAAATTCTAAACTTTACTGTGAACAACTGTAAATATTGTAAGCAAAGTTGACTGTTATATATTTAATATTACCAGAATGACTGTATGTTATATTATAGTATTTAAAAAAATAAAGTTAGGAGAAAAGTAATGAATTAACCAGTCAAGTTTCTATTTTCTATTTAAAATGTTTGAATGGTGGTTACTATAATATTTAAAAAAAATCAAAGTAGAGATGGGGGCACTATTGGTGGGATCTTACATAAAAATTATTATTTTTAGCTAATCTACTTCTCTTAAATATTAATTTCAAATGTATTACTTAATAATGCATACTGCATTTTTCATGTGCAAATATGTTAAAGCTAAGGAAAGCTTTATAATAAAATAATACAGAATTTTTTTTATTTGAAATACATTTGTATAAATATAAAGAAAAATAATTTGACAAATTATAATTAATTGAATATTATGAAACATAAATGAATGAATTATTCACATCTTTGTCATTTGAAAAATAATTGGAAAGAGAGGCTATCTTCTGGAATAAAATAATTAATCATAATTAACTTTTAAATTTTTAATATTATCACTTTTAAATGAAGTTCTTTTAAAAGGACACGTACTTAATAAATAAATTTACTAATGCATTTTTAAAATCTGACAAGGTCTTAATTGTAGTTAGGTTGAGACATAAGTGTAAGTAAAGCAAGCTATCTTCTTCTGCAGTTATTTAACATAAGGTGGAATACCATATGTATTACTTATTAATTAGATAAATACTTTTTGAATTTATAACAAATTATTCATTTTTAATAATTTAAATATACTAAGATTAATTATTTAATTATTAAGAATATAAATTAATATAAATCACATGTCACTAACATACTGAGTAATTAATGCTAATCTATTTTATAATATTCAATGAATGATATTAGACACATATATTTACTATTTAAATAAAAATATACACTTGAAACAGTAAAATAGAATAAAATATCATAATGATAATTGTGGTAAAATATTCCCACATTTCACTATTTACTTAAATCACTCAGGGAGTCAGAAAAAAATCTTACTACCTCAGCCGGGAATCGAACCTGGGTCTCCCACTTTCCGAGCGGGTATGCTACCTCTACCTGCAGGTTTGACTCTTAGTGAGGTGCTGGGAGCAAGAGATTATCAAGCTCATTTGGTGGTGTAGAGGTAGCATGCCTGCCCGAAAATTGGAAGACACGGGTTCGATTCCTGGCTGTGGTAGTAAAATTTTTCTCCTGGATCCCTACACAATTCAAGTAAAATAAAGTATGTTTTCTTATCATTGATGGATCATATTTTTGGATGTGTTTGTGAAAGGATAGATCTGCATGTAACCTTTTAGGTGCTTTTGTGTCATAATCTAAATAAACAACCTTATAGAGAAATGTCTGCTTCACTTTAAATAAAAGAGAACTGTGCTTTATATATAGTACAGTGCTTTTATAATTAAATGAAAATTAACTATTTTTATATCAATTATGTCTTCAATCATTGTATTAAAACAATCAGGTTTAAACAGTAAATGCTTATAACGAAATAAAGTTGAAATGTCATAATTATTTTACTTTTGCTATAGTCATCTATATTATTTTTTATTATTTATCAATTTGATTAGGGCCTAAATATTCTTATCACTGACTAAATATTAAACTTCAAAGGTTTTCTCATGAAGTGAACATGTATTTTTACTCATAATTTTCTTCTTCCAACAACACTATCATTTTAATATAAAAATTCATTATTTTATTTGAACCTCTATATTTTTATACCTGAAAGTTTATATTTGATTAAGTAATAATTCACTAGTATATTATTTTTAAATTAAAATTATTCACCAGAAGAGATTAATCATATACTCGACACATGCTGAAAGATTTTTGAGCTCATGTATACTATAATAATTGAATTTTTTTTCATGCAACAGTGATAGTTTGAATTAAATCATAATATAATTTTATTTAAAACTTAAAATTATTATTTAAATCTGTAGAGAACAAACCAAGAAATTTGATTAACTCAATAGTCATTAAAACATTTGCCTATTTTAGCAAGGACATTGAAGGACAATGGATGTCTTTCAGCTGACACCGTTCTTTGTATTTCAATTTCTCTTTTTCTTGTCTTGCAAGAAAAAACATCAACTCTTGAATAAAGTTTTGATTTTACTTTTTCTAGTTGATCTTGTTAACTCATTTTCTACTAAGAAAAATGTAAAATAATATCAGCAGAATAGTAGTCATGGGTTTTCACACACATACACACACAAAAAAAAAAAAAAATTTGCAAAAGAAAAATAATTTATTCCAATTAGCCATTGTTTTGACTTGCAATGTAGAAAAATGCCAAACATCTTTGTGGTCTTGCCCTCTCCCATTCTTCAAATCTCAATGTGCTGATACATCAACTGTCAACTATCTCTCCTTGCAAACCAAACAGTGCGGAAATTACAATAGTAATGAAATATTTCTTTACAGGAATACTGCACAGAGGTAAACTTATATTGTTCCATTTATTTTATTTTGAATGTGAATACTGATTGAAAGACCGAATTCATTTGATAGTCAAATAAGGAAAAAAAAAAAAAAACAGGATAGAGGATGGTGAATCCAGGGGCTGTTTAAACTCGAAGATTTAATGTCTCAGAGAGACAATTTAAGGAATATAATATTTTAAGATTAAAGCCAGAGTGCTAAAAGAAAAAATAATAATAACTATGATGTAACAGCTTAAAAGGATTTTAGTGAAAAATTTGCCAATGCAAAAAATTACTTTTAGATGAAACCAAGAAAAATGACTTTAACAAATGTATTAAAATTACTGGGCAATGTTTGCTAAAAAAAACTACAATTTTGGGTAAATTTTAAAATAAAAAAGTTTTAAAAAAATCTTCTTGCAGGAGCTGAAGAAGATGCCAGATCTAATATTAAAGGAAAGTGCAGCATTAAATGGAATCATAACCAAAATGATGTATCCAAAACCAATAAGCTCAAAACATTTGTTGACAGCATAGGTCTATGTAAATCTTCTGCAAGGGTTAATAGAAGGGAAGAAGTGGTTTTGACAAGATTGAGAATTGGTCACAAGAATCTCCCATGGTTTTCTCATTGTAAGAGAGCTTCCTCCTATTTGTCTTATGCGTTATGTGTAGATCACTGTCACTCACATACTTAAGGAATGTGCTGCTCACAAAGTAAAGGGAGAGAAATTAAATTTGCCATATGCCATAAAAAAAAAAAAAAAAAAAAAAAAAAATACAGGGAATGAACAGACAACATATAGATGAACTTAAGGCTTTTTTAAAGGACACAAAATCCATAACCAGTTATGATCTAATTATTGGTTCATTAATGTGAATTTCGCTTAATAAATACTAAATGAAACAAATATATCAATATATTTATTTTTTGTAAAATAAATACATTTAATAAAATAAATAAATATATAAAAAGAGTATTATCAGGAATTTGGTCTTACTACATAGTTGAAGAATGAAAACTAATTTGTAACCAAAAGATTTTATTTCAGCCAATGTTTCGGCCTGAATTTCAGGCCTTCATCAGGGCAAATAGAGTGATGGAGAAAGAGAGACTAGTGCTCAACTGTGACTAGAAAATGACTTTAAAAATTGTATTAAAATGACTGCAATTATAAATTATAATTTAAGGCAAAATTTAAAAGACAAAATTTAAAAAAAAAAAATCTTCTTGCAGGAGCTGTAGAAGATGCCAGATCTAATATTAAAGGAAAGTGCAGCAAAAAATGGAATGATAACTGAAACAATGTATCCAAACCCAATAAGTTCAAAACAATTGCTGACAGTATAAGTCTATGGAAACCTGTTAAGGATAGAATAGATAGAACGATAGAATATAAATAAATATATTCACTTACCGGGCAATAAAAGCCCAAAGTGGCTGACATGCAAAAAAATTGCCATAGAATTTTCATGTAAATAATGTTGTGGCAGTCTAAGCAAAGTTAATTGCCATATATTTCCTGTTGTATTAGATTCCTTACCAATATACTGAAGGGAAATTAAAAAGTTGTAAGTTGAAAATTACTGAACTGATTTTTATAATAAATATCATACTTAATTCAATATAAACCAAATCAAATGCCTCCAAAGGGAGAAAATTTTAAAATAGCTATATCTTTAATATGGCCACACCTATTGACCTTAGGACTTTCTCTTCCTAGCAAGTAGGCCCATTTACAACTATATGTACAGCCGGAGTTCCTGGCGCTGTTGTGATTGGTGTGTACCTCACTAAACTCACCTTTTATAGATCTTTTTTTTTTTTTTTAACGTAGTTTACATGGTTTACACGGTGCCACCCCTGCAATTGCTTTTCTTGAGTGCAGCGACAAATATGTTTCCAACATTTCCCCCGAGAAATCATTATTTGTGTTATTAGTATTTTATTTCCTTAATGAAAGTCATTTATTATTAATGGTCATTGTTCAGCTACACGCATTAACTTAAAGACCATGTAATTTAGATTCTCTTTTTTTTTTTTTTTTATATATATATATATAATTTAATCTTGTATATTCTGTACATGTTTTACACACTACATAACTTTATTTAATATTACATACATTTGTAAACCTGGCATAAATAGCATCAAACAGAGAATATGGTCCTTGCTAAAACTCTTTAATTTTCAGAATCAAATCCTACAGAATTACTTGAAGTAGAAATCGAGGACATCTTCTCATAAGGCGGCAGGAAGGATTTGCAGAATGGGAATATGTGCAAAGGGATTGGCCTAAGAGATTTCAGTGTTCAGAGAGTTTTCAATGGATAGTGAAGAAACAGAGCTGGATGAGGTTTTTTACAAAAGGGATATCTAAATCATTATGAAGAGTATGATTAGAAAAGGAATAAAAACGTCATTAATTATTTATCAAACTGAATCCTACTATTCAATTCTATAAAAAGGTAACTCAGCATAAAATTTGTAAGATTTTCAAAAACCATTTTATGAGTAACCCATCGAGGCTATGGGCCCTACATCAACGGCTTTATGTTATTTTGGCAAAATTTCACTCTCATTCTCCTCGTCTCGACTTCTACCTATTGCTTCTACCTCTTATATTACCTGAAAAAATAACAAATTATATTCATTCTAGGAGGATTTTTAAAACCGGCAATGTTCCTCGTCCTGACGCTGCATAGAATACCCTCCTTATACCCATGTCGTAAGAAAAGTTAGCTTGCTTCTCCTCCCAGGCAAGCAGTCAGCACATGAGATAATCTAAAACGGTTGGGCGCCCAGGACAAATCTTCCAAGAGTTAGGTAACACGGCCAAACGGAAGTAGGTCTCTAAACCTTCCTCATAGCTGGCCAGCGAGCGTCATGGATGAGGTATAACGCACCTTGAGGCCTGAATCTACTCCTCCTGCCTTACCTTCCTCAACAAGTCCTAACAAATAAATAAATAATTATAATAATAAGTCCTTCATTACATTCTTTGTAAGGAAATCAAGCCATTCAAATTGGAACAATGACGCGATATTTGAAACTTATGGATCTCCACTGACTCTACCTTGAAGAAGCCAAAAATATGGTCTGTTCAAAATGAGATGTGTGTGCTTGTGCCAGTAAATGCTCTAGTGTCCAGAATTTATGAATTATAGAAACTGCACTCAGTTCTTAAGTTTATTTTTAAAAATGTTGGATGAGTTCGTTAATGTCTGAAATCGGTCCCAGAGATGGGAATTATAATAAGGTTTGGAGTAGAATCAAAATTTAATTTCGTCTTGTTTTCAGCCTTAATAAAAAATGTATGCAAGGTGAAAACTAATTTTCTAGCATATACATATTGTCTAACATTTCTGCGAAAAACGCATATTAAGAAAACCAATTAAGAATGACTCTTCGAGGATTGAACGGTCTTATTCGTTTTAAAATATAAAACCAAAATATTAATTTAGTTGGTCCCATGAATTTATTGGTTTTTAGATCAGGGAATGGGGGTTAAGAGAAAAACCAAAATTTAAGTAAAAACAAAATGTAATATTCAATCAATTACAATTTATTTTCAAACAATAATGACATAATATTTTTATGATTAAAATCTATAAATGTTGATATTTAAGAATGTAACTAAGGAGATTAGGCGCTTCCTCCCACCAGTGATACCCTCATTGACTTCTTTAACTAGGAAGATCAAATTATTTATATACTCATATCAATGTTCATCTCTTTAATAAAAAAATAAAAAAATAGTTTATTTCACGCAGCTCCTGCGTGACGGACTTTTAAATAATAGTATAGGCAGGTAAATAATCTAAAAGGTTATTTCCACCACCAATGAATATAGAACTATCATACCTTCTATTATTCGTCTTCATTGGTTTCTGTAAACCATCATCTGTTGGCTTAAGCATGCGTGTTAGTAATACCTTCGCTTGACTAGCTGTGTCAGGTAAATAATCTAAAAGGTTATTTCCACCACCAATGAATATAGAACTATTATACCTTCTATTTTCCGTCTTCATTGGTTTCTGCAAACCATCTTCTGTTGGCTGCCACCGCACTGTCTGGGATTTGTATTGATATACTAAAATGGGACATCATTGGCCAATATTAAACTAACCCATTTATTGCAATAATTATTTGATATCCTTTTAAACGCATTTATCAAATTGGAAGGAATCGTCCACTCTACACATTTTCAGCCTGCAAATTGCCGGAGAAAATTTCAGAACTAGTTCAAAAGCAATAAACAAGATGTACAATTTTTGCATAATTTATTATTTTAAAACGTTTGCATAATAATAGTAATTATAGAGAAATGTGCTACATTTTAAACTTTGCTTGCATTTGTAAACCATACACAACTCACACATACACACTCATAAACCTGTAAGCTTGGCATGTATATCCAAGAGTTTAAAGAGCCTAAAAATTAAAAGATATAAGATATAATATTAATGGCAGTGATCAAATAAAACATTCTTCCTACTATTTTAGTTTTGTTACAAATATTAATATATATAGTTCCTCACTAAATATAATTAACTTCTGTAAGTATTTCATTATTTCTAAGTTGAACATGCTAAAGACATTTAGCCCGTTTTCAATAATAATTAGTAATACATGGTCAGCAGCGAAGATTGATTGGCAACTCCCTGGCTTACGAAAGGAGCAGCTAAAGAAACTTACTGGGACATCAACTTATTATACTGGATGAAGAGTTAACGAGACAACACAGGAATTTCTTATACCTCCCATGCTACCAAACAGAGTCATGGGGTAAGGGTTTATCTTCAAGTAGTCGGGTGATTCTAAACCCTCATGGCTCTGGGCAAGCTTTTATTTCATTATAAAAGATTGCCCAGGGCGAAATAAGAACCCGCTCTCAATGGTTCTCGTCTGCGTCCAAGAATTCATATTCCAAAAAGGCAAGGTATTTCCTTTGGCCTATTTTACACAGGCATTATTTATATGAAGTAATTAACGAAGAGAGTATCCAATTAAGTTTTTTTTTTTTTAAACTGTTTATAAAATTTAATTATTCAAATGGGGCAAAAGAGGGGGTATTTTGTTGATGGAAAATTTATGGGTCAATTTAATTTTTAATTTTATAACAATTTTTGGAAGTAATAATTAGGAGAGATATTTAAGAATAAGAAGGATGCTGCTTCATCTTGATTTCGGCCTATTGCCGTTCTCTGCTAGCATTTCTTCCCTTCGTTATCCGTTTCAACTTTCAAAGTCAAATCAATCATTTACTCTAATGCCTTTAATGGAATACACACACGATGGGATAGCACTTACGCGTTCGAGCGCATGACAGACTGGTTGCCGGACGCCAGGTCGAAGAGTTCGTCGGGAGGCCTTCCGCAGTCGGTTGGCAGCCATCCGCCGCTGAGATGACATCCAAGGTACAATGAACCTGAGGACAAAGGCTCTCTTCTGAATTAAATTCTCCGAAGCCTCAGACACTTCCTAGCCGACTCTTCTCACGGACCTCTTTGTGTTCTTCCTCGCCTCTTCCAGAGCGTAGGGCCTCGGCAAATGAGTGCGTTGAACTGACCAATCAATAGTGAGAATATTTCGCTGTTACGGTAACCTATTTAAACACCTCTCACATTAAATGTGTCTTTAAAGAACTGAAGGAACATTGTACGCTCCGAGATGAAATGGACCCAAATTCGAAGAAGATAAAGACCTAAGTCCAGAATCAATAGAGTAGCAAAAGAGCATATGAACAACCATGAAAAATAAAAGAATTACTCCAACGACACACACACACATTGTATATTTCGTCCGGATAAGGTTCCAATACTTTTGAAGTTGTCTTACATTATCATTCTCACTAAATCTAAATAACCACAAGAAAACTCCTTCTTATACTCTCCAAACAGACTTTCTCCTCCTGAAGAGATGGTCTCTATCCTACAATCGAAGTTCAGAGGAAACTTGATCATCTGTTTATTTACTGAATAAATGAGATCCTACTTAATTGTTCACTAACAGAGGCGAGTTATGAAATTATACTTCAGAAGAAATGATAGCATTGGGTGAAAAGAAAAGTAGAGAAGGGCATTTAAATAATTTCGTCAATTCCTGTTTCGCATATCATGAGCAAATATTTTGGATATTTTGACATTTGATGGCTCGGCAATGCCTTGTTGGTCCTGAGGGATATGTCTTACGATGTAGGACTGTAAAAGTAATTATTAATGATTTCATTTCCAAAGTGAAATAATTCGTCTGTGATTTGAAGGAATAATATAATATATAATTAATATTAAAGCACTTTTAATTTCTGCATAAATATAGCTCGGTCTCGGCGCATTATAGACTACAGGATATGTAGGATGCGACGAGGGAAAGTTTTAGGAGTTTTGGCTAAATGTCACTTTCTGTGCTGAATTTTCAATGCACAAAATTGTGCAATTTATAATTCGTAATATTGTCTTATAGAAAGGTCTGGAAAGCTCTTTCTAAATGAAGTCTAGCAGCACGCCTCGCTTTATCAAGGCACTCTCGAAAAATCATAATTACCTCAATTATTTCACTAGTTTTAATCTACGCATGAGTTAAGGGTCAAAAGGGAATAACTCTTCCTTCTTAAAGCAGATCCTTGATATTAGTTATCGGTCACCTAATAAATTCGTTATCTGATAATCCTTCCTAGACTGAACCTATGGAAACAAAACCCTCCTAACAAAATGGAACTCTGCATAGTAAGATATTGAAATTTTATAAAGATGGAACGAAAGATTTTCAGAATTTTTTTTTTTTTTTACACTAAGCGGTAACTCTCCCGAATTGACTAAAGAAATATTGAACCTTTTGTGGCATAAGAAAAAAAAAATGTTAGCCCATCAACCTAAGTTTGTGAACATCAAAATCCCTTAACATTTGATTATTACTTACAAGATCTCTCTGTAAAAACAACTTATTTCTCGTTAATATAATTTTTTAAAACTTGCATTACTGCCTTGGCAATATTGTCAGCAGAAAGGCGATGAAAATATTACTGGTCACGTACTCCTATTTCTACTCCACAATAAATTAAAAAATCGATATATGACTCCTAGTGGTCCTAAACTAGACCTGAGAGGTTAAGTATAAATATCAAAATAAAAATTAAAATAAACAATAAGAAGAACATCCTCCAAAACAAGATAAAATGTGGTCATGTGCTTAGGAAAAGTACATGATATTTTATATCAAAATTAGGACAGCAAATTGAATGTTAAATTGTTGAAACTGAAGATGAGCAGTAAAAAGAAAAAAAAAAGGCTCAAAAGTCAAATAATGTCATTGAAAAAATATACTAATAGAGGAAGAAAAAGAGCTCAGAAATATTATAAATAAAAAGATCGAAATATGAATCCCAAATAGCAGATTTTGAAAGAACTTAGCACCTATAATTTTCAAATGATCTAAATAAGAGTTTAGATCACTGTATCATCTGTAAACCTCTGCTTTTGGACACGCATGCGTACATGAACAGAAATCTAAGAACAAGTCACACATCCCGATACTAGAGGTGACCGTCCCTAAAAGTATTTTCTTGTCTTTCTTTCATTTCCCTGGAGAAATATTTATCTATACATATACATAGAGGTATAAATAAAGGCTGAATTCTTTATTGAGGTAAGTCAACCCAACTGTCCTGGAGTTCTATGACAAGTATCAAGCTAATTAGTTTGTATTTATAATTTGCAGAATAGTATTTTATAAGAGTTAAAATCTACAGCTATGATTTAATGTTTTTTACAAGATAAGTAAATGGGTTCATGTACATAACATTAAAATGTGCTATGCTCTTTATTTCAGCAAAGAGGTCAACTCTTGAAAATTTAGGCTTATTTTTAAAGTAAGGCAGTTCAAAGGGCTAGTTTCAATTTTATTTTCAGGTGGTACGTGAAAGAAGCATACAACTGTGAACAAACCAATGGGAGTCTGCAATTGCACACCACATTCTAGATTTGTTCTACAAGGAGAAGAGTAAAAAACGCTCTATTGTATTTAGCATTGCTTGACATTTTTATTTTTATTTTATTTTTTTTAAACTTGGCGCGAGATCAATAGCAAAAATTACGGAAATCAGTTATTCGTAAACGATCTATATTACCCAACTCTTCATCAACACACTGATTAATAGGTGCCTAATGACGATACTGAAAGTGTTTTTCTGTCTGTGTCTTTCTAGTTCACACAAACAGATCCTTCTACGATTTACATGAGATCTACGCAAGGCCTCTGTAATCTTCGCGATAAAACGTGCTACTCATAATGAATTTCTCAACGCTTCATCTCAAATTGATACCAGTAGAAAAATCACTGTCTGAATATATAAAATTGAAATAAGTAAAACAAACTATAGCACAAAAAAGGCTGTTACTTGTTCAGTGAGATTGTGTATTAATTGAAAGTATTATTAAAATAGCTTTTTCAGTTATTCGAACCAGATTATTTCTCAAAAGATCGCAAGCATAAGATGTGACCACATTTGACTCAATAAAATTATTCTAACAAATGACACATAATATGAATAATCATTTTAATATTGTTTGTTTAATTAAGTTTCGTTTAAATTAAAATTATGACCAATAAGTAGCAATACGTAGTAATAGCAGAGACTCACGTCAAGTAGAAAAAGATACATTCAAATTTGTTTTCAATACCGTAATAAGTATCGATTTTTTTATCCACTTTTATGAAAATGGTTCAAAACTGTTCTAAGGTCAATTTTTAGTTCCCCTAGTCTAAAAACATCTTACGAAAGATGTAAGTTAAATTTGAAATATGCCTTGATTTTTTGTGGAAAGTTTTATCGATTTTTACAACATTGCGACCTGAGCAAGGCTCAACACTTACATCATATTATCAGTTATGGCACTGGCTTTCAATTAACCAAAAATACTACACTATTTCCGATTAGCTAGTGTTTTTGGCTGTTTTTTTTTTTAATTAAAAAATGATCTCTGAGAATTTGCATTATCAAAGCTATCGACTGAGTCTATGAATAGAACTACCTTTATAAATAGAATGTTGTTTGACCTTTCAAATGCTTGATAGTATACCTTCACTGAATAAGGATTACGAGAGAATAAGGACACATATTGCGATAAAATGAAAATACTCTTTCTCAAACCCCATATTTTAAACACTCCTTAATCTAGGAATATGTGCAAGCGCATATGACTGTCTGTGTATAGCATTATCTATTTCATAAGATTAGTTAAATAATTCCACGACAAAACAAAGCACTGTACTCTAACACTTACTTAAAATAATAAAAATGTAAGCTGGTTGTTATAGAGTAATTTCGTACGATATTTCTCTTGATTAAACATTTTGTATTACTGTGGCTTAATGAGATACCCATTAATTTTAACATTTTTTTTTCAATCTATATTTATATACAGTTAATAAATTCTATTATATTTAAACTCAATCATTCATATCATTATTTTTTTAAATTCATATTTGATTTTGTTAAAAAACTTACCTAGACTGAAGACATTTTTCTAAAGCCTTTAAAAATCGGCATGTAAACATTCATATTTACAGGAAAAATTTATAGTTAAATTCACGGAGAAAGTTATGTGCAAATAAAACTTAATATTTGTTTATACTTATATTCATTTTTCTAAAATAATTCATGGATATGGAAACACGATATTGTTATTTTCTTCCACCCCCGCTGAATACCATGGGGTATTTAAACGAAAAAGACCATACCAGATTCTTTCTTAGCTCTAAATTTTGATTCGCGATAAAAAAGAATCTGTCAGCCTATTCATGTAAAACACGAGGGTGCAGGTTTAAAGGGGCGTCCTGGATGTTGAATCCTTATTAGACTTCAAAATACAAGGAATACAAACAATATCAGTAGGTCATGCCACAATAATGTCCAAGACAAGAGCTATGGGGTGCCTGCATTTGGAGCCAGCTGCCTACAACTGGTTTCCAGAAAGTCCTAGTCTTCTCGCTTTCTGCTGGGAACATCTCTTGAGCAGCTTCATACATTTCTTTGATCTCTAACAGCATATTGTGACAAGGTGGCGGCCATTCAACCAATACATATTCTCCAGTCTTTCTATCAAAATGATTTCCGATAATTAGTATATTGTAGATGATTACTATGTTGCAGTGCAAAATCAGATGGCGGGCATCCACCATATACTCCACATGCACATGCTGAATTTTCTTTTCTGTTGAAGGAACGGAGCTTACCATTAAAGTCCCCGTGACCGGTGGGGCTCTGTGCAGTCCAATAATCGGTCCCTAACCATTCCATCCGAAGAAGGTTCCTTTGCAAAGGAAAAATTTATATGTGTGTTACCTTTGTATTCTTTCGGTCCAGGAGAACCATGGCTTTTGCCGTTCGTTTAAATCTGTTTCCTCAACTTCGTTTTTATAATCTTCGTAGTTGGCCTACCCCCTTTGTACTCCCTGCTTTTGCTGGAAATCCTCTTTCTAGTTTGTATTTTTCATTGTGAAGCTCAAGGGTATCTTGGCATGTGCTCAGCTATAACCTATAGAGACACTGTAGATGCAGTACGATATGCTCCAGTAACCAGTTCTTATCTGGGATTGAATCAAAAATTGCTTTCCATTGCGATTCAATCCTCCTGCTGGTGCACCACACAACACTATCGGAAGATAAGCTGCCTTATTAAGCAACAATTTATTTCTGAAATGCTGGTCCCATATTGCTGCTGCTATCGTACTTAGTTGAAGGAATGGTTCATTCTCGGAGCGTTTTCAAATGGGGAACGACATTTTTTTTTAAAGTTTATTTTTAAAGCACCAACCCTAATTAAGGCGGTAGAGGCCTTCCTCAAGTTCTAATCTTAGTGTCTCCTTATCCTAAACCACGGAGTCATCAACACATGCAATGGGCTGATAACCTGCTGCTTCCACCAGTTTAAAGAGAGAGTCCATTACGATCCTCCAAAACTGAGAAGGTTTTTGCCTCAATTTTCCAACAGCAAGCTTATAGGGAATGCTTCCTGGACTCTGGTACCTATCTAAGAATTCCCGCCAGGACTTTATAGTGCGTTTTCAATGATCAATCCAAACAAGTAACTTCCCCTCATTTTATGTTCTGAAGAAGTTGTTTTCCAGCTGAAATTTCTTCCTCTATCTATCCCTGCCTTTAACTCACTTTCTCACACACACACACTATGCGAGATAGTCACTCCCTCCTTCCTCCCTACTCATTTCATCCATTATGATCCTATCCAATGTATTTTATCTATAGTCATCCTTCGGAGGTCCTTAGGAAAATTAAGGACCTCTAAAACTTGCCACACTTTGACAAATTGCTTTATTTCTTTTATATAACTTATTATCAATTCAGATAGGATTTGTTGAGGAAAATAAATATGGAATGTTAAATGAATGATTCAGGTCAGAGATTTCAGATATATTTTTATCGTAAACAAAGTGAGTATTTTGTTTCGCATTGAAGACATGTACGACGTTCGGTTTAGATCAAAATGTAGTATTGGAGGCATGAGCGTTCTATTAATGTTCAGGGACATTTCAGTCACAAGTCACATCCTCTCTCTTAATAGTCTTCATTACACTTCATTAGTGTTTACGCATATTCCTATCGGCACAGACTTGAACTTAAGAATAAATTTGAAAATACACAATTTATTACCGAAGCCTAACTGAGTACTAAGAGAGTCGGTGAGACTCGGCTGTGCTCGGTTCCAGTCGGGTAGAAGATTGTCTCCAGTCGGGTACTCTCGAGAACTGTCAGTAGCCCCAGGCACGCCGACTGATCCGGTTAGGCTTGTGGCAGTCTGTGCCTTCCAATCACGTACGTTTAGTGTGTTTGTGCCGCGGGGATTCCTATATCACTTTTCCATCCAATAACTGAGAAAGCTGCCAGATTTAAACGTGAGTTCCATTATTTACTCATTCATATCACCAAGTAAATTTAGTTATATTAAATTTTATAGACTGAACAAAAAATAATTTATTTTTGAATGATTGTCAGTATTGAAATTAACTGAAAATCCTACATATATATAATTATTATTAATTAATTCCTTCTGACTTCAAGCAGGAGATAAAAACTACCATCAAGATGTTGCATTGAAGCAAGCACATATTTATTTATTTTGTTGTTAAACGGTTTAATAACAGCTTTAATTCGTGAATTTACTTCTAATTTTACCGTCAATATTATTTGGTTTTACAAATTTGGCCTACAATTGTGATTTTTAATATGTCATGCAAAAGAATATAGAATGATCCTTTCTGAATTTTATCTTAAAATTTTATTAAATAGGGAAAGTAAGAGGAATTTTTTAAAATCAAAATATTGACTCTGACTGATGGTAGCAGTACTTGTTATTTGCGGGAAGGCGGAGGGGGGGGAAAAGAAATCAGGAGATACGGCGATGACATGTTATTCATTTTATGACGCCATTATGATTGATTTTTTTTTTTTTTTTTTCATTTTGTATTGTCACACCCGCAAAACTTTTATCTTGGAGATAGGCTAGGAGGATAATCCCTCCCCGGATATTAGCTAAGTAAACATCCTGTCCTGGAACAAAAAAAAAAAAAAGAATCTCCTCTGACTCTCATCTGAGTTACAGTGACGCACAGTCAACCTAAGGGGTAGGTTGTAGGCTCTTCTCGTCCTCCATCGCCTTTTCTTCATTAAGGCGTGATTTTTGAGAATAAGAGGGGGGAACTGGAGTGGATCAAAGTATGACAAAATGTCCCATTATGAATTATGTCCCAAAATGTTATTATTGGTATTTTTGCGTAGGGATATAGTCAAGATGTCTTGGTAACTTACTTTTGTCTTGGGATTTATTTGAATGTTTTAATTTCTAAACTATTATAAAATTTTATGATTTTATATTTGGAACTGACTGTGGCAAATTTTCAATCTCTAATGCTTGCTTGAAATACTGATTGATTCTCTATACATCACAAGTTAATGTAAAAAAAACCCAGCATTTTTTAGATAATTGTCCGTGGAACTTTGTGATGAGGATTGGTCGGGGATTCGGACTTGGGATTTGAATAAATGAAACTAATTTGTAAACAAAAAAGTTTTTATTATTACCAATCTTAGTCATGATTTATTTACCCTAAAGCAGTAGACTCTCTCCCTTCCTCCATTCCACTGAAGAAGATGTGAAATTTAAGCCGAAACATAGGTAATAATAAAAAATTTTTTGCTCACAAATTTGTTTTTATTTATTCTTATGCTAAGAGATAGTCCTCTAATAATCTTTTCTTATAAATTGTCTTTGTTTCTGAAATTTTATATTGTTGATTTCTTAACGAACTTTCGAGATAAAGAAATCTTAATTTTCGTATTCTCATTTCCCCTTCCCCACAATTACCAATAAATATAATAATAACTAAATTGATACAAATAATTGCAATGCAATATGTGAATTGCATATATTTTACACTGTATGTTTTAATCTCCCTGTATTAAAGATTAAATTTAAACTTGAAAACTTTTTATCAGGAAGATATGAGTGTTTGCTTCCGATAACCTTCACATAAATAAACAAAACTCTAACGATCAATGCCGCACATGTACTAACTACATTACTTGTCCATTCTGTGTATATTGTACCTTGTCAAAAGAAATCAAGAATTACTATAACGATAGAGCTTATTTGGTTTTGCAGTAAACCTAATAATTAAATTTATTAACTCCAATAGCTTTATGTAAACTTACTTATCTCTATGTATTGAGTGATCACTTATATTCATATAACTTCAGATCAAATAAAAGTATTTATGTTTGAGTTATATCCTTACCTTAATTTATTCTCTTCTACTTATGAGAGGTATAACTGTCTAGTTGTTACTACACTACTCAATACACCTATGTCACTGGGAAGATCATTCTTCATGAGCCTCGAAAACATCGAACGCACTCAAAGCTGGTATCATATTTATTGACGATTCATATGTAGGAGCTGAAAAGATTCTGAATGATAACGAAGCTTCCTTAGATGTTCACACCCAAACGACTTAACTCGTACACCTAAACATAATATGTATCATATAAATTATTCTTCTATAAAATTCTAAATTTGTTTATTCATTTTACATGGATTTTTTGAACTGTAAAACATTGAATGTAAAATATAGCTAACGCATATCATATTGTAAGTCCACTTTAGAAAAACTATTAGCCTGAATTCCATTTTCCCCTACATTATTCTATAAGGCAATCATCATCTGCCTTTGAGAAAAAAAAAGCCTCCATGTCTCGAAACATTTTCGAATTTTTAAGTGCTCCAATTAAGGTCATTCTGAGTCTAAGTGAACTGAAAGATGCCATTTTAATTTGTAGGATGCGACGAGGGAAAGTTTTAGGAGTTTAAACATCTACTATTTTAATATAACATATAATATAATATAATAATCTATTCAAATTTTAATTTGTTATTATTAAGTCAAATTGGCTCGAACTTACCACTTCCACTGACTGTGGCGCCAAGTAACTGAAACTGTAATTTGGAAATACTTTCGACTAAGAAACCTTTTAAGATAAATTTACAAATCTCTTTTCACATATTGGACGTAGGGAAATCCAGCTACTCACATTGGTACCATGGCGCGACTTTTGAAAGATTTAAAAAGTTAAAAAATATGGTCCGTTAAAATTTTGACTATATATATACATATATAGACACACACAAATTCACACACATATATTTATATATAAGTATAGATACATACTATTATTTATTTATAAGAAGAATGTATATAAAAGTGAATGATAAAATATAATTTATAAGAACAATGACCGTAAAAATGCCGACCACTATAATTTTATAATTTGTGCTAAAGTTACAGGGAAGAAAGAGAGGGGGGGAACGCACACACCTCGTAATTAATATGTAAAAAAAATTGTATAAAATTGATCTGTTATATTTAAAAACTATAGTACTATGTAAAATTATTGGTAACTCACAGAGCATCGAATATATTACGATTATAAATCATGGTCTCCCTCCATATTTTAGAAATAAGATCAACCTAACATTCTGAAATACTTTTTTTAATTTCTTTATATTTTCTAAAAATAACGGAGTATTATAAAATTACACTTTGTACCTATTTTATTATATTCATGCAAAAGAATATNATATTTTTTTTTTTTTTTTTCCCCTAACACTAATAATAACGAAGTATATTTAGATATAAATGCTGGTCTCTCTGTATATCACACTTTTATTTTGACCAATTTTAGCCATTGGTTAAAAAAAGCCTAATTACCAAATTTGTAGAAATTTTTAAAATAGTAATAACTATTTTTAAAATTTCAAACGCGTATATATATGCACATATAAATATGAATAGCTAATTTCGATATTGAGCCAATTCGGACTAATATGAGTGGGGGATTATCTGGAATCGCAAACATTTTGCATTACCAAAAGATTTTCTTTTTTTTTCTACAGATGTAATATTTATTTCAGAGTAATGGAATACAATACATCTGTTTCTTGATAAAATGCATAAAGTTAATTCTGGCTACACTATTACATCCAGAAAGAAAGGCTAATTTCGTTATTGAGGCAATCAAAAGATAATGATTTGTTATTATCTGAAATGTCAAGAGCAAGTAATTTTCTTCTTTTTTTATTTTCTGAAGCGGGCATAATATTTAGTCTAGAGCAATACAACTGAAAATAGGATTTGTTTATTAATAAAATAAATATTTAGGAGTTAAGAATAATGCCAAATTGAATAATTACTATTGTGGGTTTATCTGAATCAAAAATTTCAATTCTATTGTTTATAATCGGTTATTGGTTGTATTTCTTGATGAAATCTGGCATGTGGATTTTAAATGTAAAAATAATGTCTGAATTCGTTGTTGAGCGAAATCGGATGAATAAATGTATGAGGTTTGCCTGTAATGTCAAGTTCTAGTGTAAAAAGTATTTTCACTACAAGGGTATAATATTTAGCCAAGATAACTCAACAGACCTGTTTATAAATATTTGATAAGTCAGTGGGATTGCATAAGATGGAAGGTTTATAAGAAATTCGCTTAGTTTACGAAGGTCTTGTGCTTGGGTTGCCTTCGAAATGCTTTCAAATTCCTTCCTTATGCGTCAGAGTAGTTTTTTCAACGACTGCTCCGATCATTGTGTTCGTGTGCACCCACCCCTCATGTTCCTTTTGCTATGTCTTCTTTCTTATTTGTATCTGTAAGACAAGGCAAGTCTGACTCTACCTCATACCTAGCGTAAGGAAAGAGCTATTCTACCCGCTATGGGCGGTGGAAGAAACTGATCGACTTTAGGCAAATATATAGTTAAAACCAGATCTAGATGTGTGTGAGAGAGAGAGGGTGAGTGAGTATATGCTCGCGCAAATGATTTGATCCAGAATTCATCACTGCAGATCGTGCAACTAATATGGTTCCAATGATTTTTGTGAAACTCGCCGCTAATTCACTCCTATAAAGGAACTATGACTTAGGAATGTAATTTCTTCTCCAAGGAAATTCAAGGGGTAATGAAGAGCGATTGGTTGGAAGCTGTCTAGTTCTGCAGTCTGCCATGTGACTATAAACCTCCCTCGGAGATCTCTCCAGATATTATTATCGCCCTGATGGTGACTTACAAGTTAAGTCGAATCGCCAGTATTAATAAAATAATAATCTAATAAGTTTGGAGTACTTTATTTTTCCCCAACCTGCCTGAAACCCTGAATAATTTCTCAACTACTTTGAGTGATATGGCCTCTACTTTTCATAAAGTTATATGGCGTATTCCCTCAAGTAAAACAACTAATTTTGGCTTATAAGCTGTTAAAAAAAATACGTAATACGAAACTCTGGTTCTTAATTAATTTATTTAACTGTGAAATTGCTAAAATATGTCCTTAGTTAGCAAAGCACACACATATATATTAGTGACTATTATTTTTGGTGTATAGTAGATAGGATTGGAAAATATCAAGAAAAAAATTCTAAATTTCTAATTATTGCCATGAGAGGAAGCTCAATAGCTAAATTCCTTGGTATGTTTCTTTATTTTATTTTATTTTATTTATTTTTTAATACATCGCGCATTAACTGTTGATGGTCATTAGCGCTTTCATAGCTAAAATTCAAAAAATAAGGTAATTGGTACCCAAATAAAATAAAAAAATCAGTACAACCGAGAAGGTGAAATAATATGTGGTTCCTCCGGAAGTAAACGTATGCACCCTGAATATGTAAAAGAAAATCGTGAATATGACTTAGCAGGCAGTGGTTAGTTAGTGTTTTGTCTTTTGAGATAGGAATCTTGCTTGAGGAAGTACGGCTGTAAGAAATAGCCTTTGACTAGAACTTCATAAAAACTTGCTCGTCGAGAAACAGCGGCTGGCTCAGTCCGAGCAGGGTTTCTAATCGCTAGAAAAAGCCGAGGGGAGCCAGTATTAATTCGTATGCAGGAGTCGTTAATAAGGATCTAGTGAGAAATACATTCCTGTACGCTATCGTAGGGGTGGTCTCCTCCCTCTTCTCAAACAACCAACAACTATGCAACTCAAAAGTCAATTTTATCTCTCTAGATACGCAGGGAATTCGTCATTCGTAGCTGACGGCGTCATTCCTGTTATAGGTCTTATAAGAAGAACATTATGCCGAAATTCTGGTAGCCACAAAATATAATAAGTCACATTTGAAAAATATAGGGATTGGTTTAAAAAATATCTAATTTCTTTACCAAGTAAAATAGTTGAAATTTTTTCTCCTTAATGAAAGACATTTCAGAACAGTGCAGAATGCAAAGAAACATGTGATGATTCAATTTCTTATTGTGGTCTTATACGTTATGTTAGAAAAAATAAAAATCTCAAAACTAATACAATAATCATTAATTAAGATAAGAATTAAAAAATAAATAAAAAAGATACAATTAATGTAAGGGAATAGAATAAAAATCTAAATTGTCTCAGCCAGGACAGTTTAGATTTTTATTCTATTTCCTAATTTAAATGCTTAAAATTAATGTGGAATTGAACACCACAACTAAATAAAATAAAATAAACCAGATACAGTTTAGCAGGATATGAGGAGGAGTAGGGACGAATAGTTAGAGGGATCGAGTTCCAGAGCCTGGAGGATCTGACGAGGAAGGACTAAATGCTCTGGATTTGTAAGGAGGATAAAAATAAAAAGTTTTAACAATTTGCTATGTTCAAGGAACTCCCACTATATTCAGATCAATATTCCTATTTTTAAAAACCTATGACTATTTAAGATTATTAAAGAAAAAAGCAGTTTTCTCAACAATGCAGAAAGAACTTAGCGCAGTGTACTTAGCTTCTTATGCAAATTTGAAATCGCTATTAGAGCGAGCGATTCCTCTTTGGAGGGAGTCGAGTCTGCAGAAGCTGGTAGTTGAGTGTGGACTGTCCTTCAGGACATTCAGGTCGTATGTGAGCCGTTCCTCCAGGACTACGTGCCAAGAAGTTCGGAAAGCTGTGAGCCCCTGTCCGGTATGTAGCCACTTCAGTGCCTCCTAAGTGGGGCAACGCAAAGCTCCTCAGCGACTCCTCAAACCTCACCTTAATTCGTAGCTCAAAATGATTTTTTTATTGTTTAAAGTAATTCCGAATTATAAGCTCATAAACCTTGAAATCCTTAGTCAACAAAAAGTATGAAAAAACCTCACCTGTTCCTCTTTTTTATGTGTTCCCCACTTATCCTATGTAAGGGAACCCCAGTATACAGTCCATAAATAGTACTTTATTATATATATATTTGTACACATATATATAAGTATCTTCTTTGTACACACACACACACACACACACACGCACGCGCANTATATATAGTAAATAAGGATAGGTAGGAGAAAGAATGCAATGAACACATAAAAAGAAAAAAATTACAATGAGAAAAATTTTCGGGGATTTCTCGCTCTTCGTCAGTGAGGAGTCAATAGAGACTGGGGAAGATCTGGTAGGAGATTTCATTACATGGAAAGTACCAATATAAATGTTCACCAAGTAAGATGCTGTGGAATTTCTTAATTCAAGCAATCCCTGTGAGATAGACTTTTTCGCGCCTCTATCAGTATCGAAGAAATTAAAGATTTTTTTAGTTAGGTTCATCTCTAAACCCTTATTATTATTTAACCCGTGTTAAATGTATAAGTTTCTATATTTTTAATAACGAAGGACCTACAGAAAAATATATAATTATTTTTAAGAAGCTGTATATTTGGACTTCTTTTTAATAGAATTGGTGAAAATGTAAAGTAACATTTATTAATACGCGCCATATTTCTGACGCGAATAAGACGACGGGAGTAGATCAGGATTAAATTGTATAAATAAATATTATTAATTAACTGTGATCTTTGTACATTCTGATCCTTTAATCGCTCGTTTGAGTCTGCATCCCTTCTGGAGAAATTTTATATGCTTTCTAGAAACAAGATTTGAGTTCTCTTAGAATGCCTTAGAATTAGGCGTATGTGTTTTGTTCTACGACGAAAGCTATTATGGCAGAAATCAACTTACTGACTGATTTGGAATAATTGAAATTTGTTTGACGCCTGATTCGAATTCATATTATCAAACCGTACGTTGCTCATATGAAGAAAAATTCTCTTGTAATCGAATGACTGTGCTGAATTATTTGGTATGGCGCAGGATTGCCAAAGATGTTCACCATTTAGACGTGACTCACCGACTGGCAATGTCGAACTGCGCGCTCCTCGTCGCCAGAAAGAAACAGCCGAGTTCCTCCATTCTCCCGCCCAAAACTCATATAAGCATCCCCGAGGGAGTTTTTGGAAATATTCTTTACACATCTCGGTGGTTCTCCCGACAAACGTGACTAAACACTAGTATGGCTGTTGGGGATTGGCTGGGGGAAAATATTCAAAATGAATCCTCCCTACTATCAGCAAACTTGAAATTGCTTCGCCTTTGCCTGCGGCACTAGTCTATCCCTGACACTCATGTTAATGCACATTAACACAATCCATCATGGAGGACACGCTGCGTAAACTAAGCCGATTTCTCATATTGCATTAAAGATGAACATAAATAATAGTATATGACTAATTAAGCATCATTCTTAAAATTATTACAGAACCTAAACGTTATAAAACTATATTTTACACCTATAATGGTCCTATATACCTTCTTGTAACTTAAATAAAAGTTAAGATATTACCATTATAAATTTTGTTCTAACTGCCAACACCCATTCTTTTCCTCATCCTTTATCAACTAAACATACATTTCTTCAAGAGTTTGAGATAAAAGGCCTCAATCCGAATTATGCCTCTATAATTTAATTACAAGATGGTTCAGCCAATAATACTCAGTGCATAAGTAAAGTTATTTTTAAGTACTTCTTGCTCCTTTTGTTTTTGTCCTTGCTGTACCTTGGAGTACCCCTGTACCAGTACTTGTGGGCAAACCTTTTCTGTACAATATTCCTCAGTGAAAAGAGATTTATTTACACGTAACCGAAGTTCGTGGCAAATCAGACCATCTACTGTAAATAGGTTACATCAATTGCATGAATTAAATGAAAGAAATGATCATGAACACAAAAACGAAAAACGAATCTCCTTAAAACGAATCTTCTATAATATTTTACAGAGACACACATAATATATATGCGTAAAGCGAGACAGGACGCATCTTTATGGTAGAACTCGTGACGTCAGAACAGCGAAGAACAAAATTTCTATGTCTAAGGTTGCATTTATGAAATTAATTCAATAGATCCTACAATGATTTTTTTTTTTTTTTAAACGTAAAGAACAGTGTACTAGTTCTTGAGTAACCGTTCTGTAAAACATGTCTTAACTCAAATTTACAATAATTATAGATAAAGAAAAAAAATGGAGCCACTATACGCCCTTCATAAGTTCCTTTAAATTAATTAAATTTAAATAATATATTAATAATGAATTATAATAGTATAATGAGTGAATCTTTATGGCTTTTTCTGATGTACACAACTATATGCTTTAATTCATTAATTTATGTTGTTTTTGATAATCCATATCGTAAAGAACTAATATAAAATAACAAAATTAATTTTTAATCTTGATCTGCTATAATAGGTTAAGTCATATCATAAAACCAAATCTTGAGTTTGATGTAATTGTACAAAAAATCTAATTATTATGTTTTCACTTCTTCCCCACATCCTTGTTCTTCAAGAACTAAACACCGTTCTTCACACAATAGAATGTTTTTAATTTATATTTAACTGTGTTCGCCAATCCATTCGATCTACAGAGCGTAAATAAAATCAAACCCAGTAAAGTAAGCAAGGACTCACCCTTCTACAGCCATGATGGCGACAGCAGGTCTTAGTCCAGGACTGCATGAAGACTGAAACCCTTTTTTTTTTTTTGTTATTACTGCACATTGAGTTTCAAGGTAAATGAATTAATTCCTGTAAAAAAAAAAAAAAAAAGTCAAATAAAAAACACGACCTTCATTACAAGAGGTGCGCCAGTTGAAGCTTTTTTGGAATTTAGGCTAACTATGCTAAATACTGAACGAAATGTACGCTTGATCATACATACAAATACACAACTGATTATGTATATGAATAAATATGCATATGTATGTTAATGTGTAAATTTATGTAAGTTTTTGTGTATATATTGTTAAAGACTGGGAAAGCACTTAATCAGAAGACGAGAACTGTACGAGAAGGAACCAATTCAAGATGACCACCTGAATCCTCACTTAAAAGAGGAAGTCACATTTACCCAGAAAAGCTCCTGGATTCATCTAGGTCTGCCTAGGCCCTTCCATGATAGCGTTGCGTCAGCGACACTTGAATCAGTGTCAGATCGTACTTCTCAGAGCTTCGGGCTGCTCGTGGCATTTGCATGGACGGTGACAGTAAAATGTTAAGTGACAGAAACTTATAAGTATCCTGTAAAATATAACAAGGTATTTTTAGGGCTCTTTGTAAATAAGTACTTTTAATTTATTTATACATTTCCGTTAATTTTCTCTAAGTAATTTATATTTTCTGTCTATTTATTTCTTAGTTTAAGGGCGATAGACTTAATTGTTTTTTATTTATCAATCGTAGAGTTTTTTTATTACGATAAATTCATTTAAATTTATCTCTGTATTTAAATTCTTATTGGCCCGTAGTTAGTTATGCCAGAAAGGGTGAATTAATGCACCGTTCCAGAGTCTCTTATTATAAAATGTTTGGAGACACTTCACGAACCGTTGTTACGTGGTAACGTCTGAGGTTTTTGAAGCCGTACGAAAAGCAAGGAGGAAGATTCTGTCTCGCTTTGTGACCTCACTGGAGCAAGAGTATCGTGTGGCTAGCCCGAGTCAGGTTACCTGATGCCAAGTAAACCTCACAACTTTCAAAACTACCGAGTCTGTTTGTACTAGTAATACATAATTAACTGTATGATACCGAATTCACTATCAGTCCGATATGCTTTGAACAAAGGATTCCGAGATTGAATTATTTACTAGCCCGTATCGGTAGAAATTTTAATTTTCTTGTACATTTAACATTTAGCCTCCCCCCTTAGGTACCTTACTGTATATACAAACTATGATATCCATTTTATTGCTCTCCCACTATCCCCTTCTATTAGTAAAGTTTTCATTGTTTATACGATTTACAACGAATTTTTATTTACTTTATAAAACATAAATATTATAATGTATATTTTCACATTTTATACAGGGAAAAAACAAAGATATGTTTAATAAAAGGAAGATTAGTTCAAAAACGCGGAAAATTAAGAAGTGAAAGCATTGCTCACGACAGCATTAACTAAACATATTTAATTTTCTCATATGCTTATAAAATAAAATTGAAAGCCAAAAATAACATAACATGATCCAGGTTTTTCTACTTTCACAAGTTGAGTGACACATTACGACTAACAAAATAGATTGTCTTTCTGTAGAAACTTCTATTTTATGAGCGGTTGTACTACGTCATCTTCCCGCCTGGGAAACAATTAACACGACCACACACTTCCTTGCCTGCACATCAACTAAGACATTTAACTCTCACCGAAGACTGACATCCGAAATACGGTTCTGGTGAGAGGTTGTTTTAATGGCAAACTGGAGATTTGCAATGGAGACGTGGAAATAGCCTAAGCTTTAGCTCCAGACAAACAACAAAAATGACATTATTTTTAAAATTGTCTTTTACACCTAAGCCTCAAATGTCCCTTTGTCCCATTTCATTAGGAGAAACCCAAATATCAAATTTATTTATTTTTTATATTTTCACTTCTCCAAGGTAGTAGCAATTAATTGAGGTTCCATAATTATTACCCAAACAGCCTGATGCTCTTGGGAAAAAAAATTGCTAAATGCTTAAAATAGCAGAATCGGTTGAATATAATTATATGTAAAATTATAAATATATTTTGTCAAATCCGTTGCACAAAAATTTTAATGGATACCATGTAGAGGACATCACCAAAAGTTCGTGTCTGATGACCGTTCATTTTTTTTTTTTTTTTTTTTTTTCAAGAATTGTAAAGAACTTAATTTTCGAATGTATTATGGATATCCTGATTTTTTTTTATCGGGAGAATTGTAAATAGTCTTAAACTAACATAATTTATATTTATTCGCTATTGACTTGGTCGTATTAACTATATTTTAGTACGAGCAACTGGTAAATTCATTGAGCTCTAAACGTTCTTCATCATATTCAAGTCATTTAGGATCTCCATTGGCCATTCTCTAATATTACTATAAATTATTAAGCAAAAATGATAATATGCATTTTACATTTTGTAGCAAATGAAACTTTTTATAATTCCGGGCTTTTAGGACATATGACTTTATCAGTTTAATTATATAGCCTTCTATCCCAATTTAGAGGGTGCTTCATTCTTAAAAAATTAACAATGCGATTTTAATTTGTGTGTCGCCTATGAAATAGATATTCTTCTATAATAGATCTGAAAAAATAGAATGAAAAGTGGCATTTTGATTGGATTATCAGATTTTCTGAGTGAATCAATGTTTTGTTTCTTAATTTGAGAAATTGGCACATGAATTATTGTAACTCAAAGATCAGTTTTACTTTTACCTCTCTTAATCATAATAATTCAAGACTGATGAATCAGTTCAGTTTTATGTTTTTGTTTTACCCAAAAATAATTTTGAATTTTATGACAATTTTTCTTATTTAATTCCTTTCGATAGTAAGACCGTGATATCGCGGGAAAATGGAGCAACATATTATTCTACTTTAGACTTATATTGGCAATAAATATAATATAAATACAATTACATATTTTGTTTTCCCCTAAATCACCATCTCCCTTTTAACTGATGTCAATCAATAAAGAATTGTTTTTTTTTTTCTTTTACTTAATATAAAGCTAAAATTCCGAATTTAGTTTCTATAATTAGGCCTTGCCCAACATTTTAAAATNGTAAAAATAAACTTAAGATAAAATTGTAAAGGGAAACCTATACATTTCTTAACATTATTATACAATTTCATGAGACATTTAATTTTTAGAAAATTCATGATTTACTATCTCGATGTATGCATTCAATCGATGCTTTTGCAATAACATCACTAACTTCACTAATTCCCATCTGATTTTATTTTCTGTTTGGCTTAACATGTCTTTCAATTTGACGCAAAATCTGACTCTTTTTTTTTTTATAAGAAAAAATGAGTTTTTCAAGACTCGTTTCCTTCTTTACTAAATTTTAACAATGAATGTCATAATTATCTTTCTATTGTTAAAAAATTAAAAGCTAAAGTATTTTTATAACTAAAAGTGGATTTCGTTGATAAAACAAGCTGAAAAATAGAAATGGGTAAATGGGTAAAATAGGTAAATTCTATTTCTGGACATAACAATACTAATAACCCACATGATAATAGAAATATTTTTCTTTTACATTGTTTTCTAAGAGCTAGGAATAGTTAACTATTTAACTAGTTAAGCATCAATTAGAAATATCAAAATTGTATTTCTCCTCTTTCAAAGATATTGTTCCCTTCTAAGAGGCCTTTCGGTAATTTTAGAAATTACCTCATTTTGAAGTATACAACAAACTTATTTATTATTGTCCTACTTTGCAGCATTTATTCAGATAGTATTTAGATTTTTTTCTAGCATTATTTTAAAACTATTTACTACTATAAGTTCTAAAGATAGAGATCTACTAATAGTAAGAGATACTAGAAATCTGTGTCAAATAGTGAGGAATTTAAGAGATAATGGAGCTGTGTGTTACTTGTACGACAGATCTCAGCGTTAGAAAGCCCCCCCTCATGACATCGGGGAATTACCCTCCCTTCAGCCGGCTGGTATTTGACGTGAAAGCGCCGAACTCAGCTGGACTTGTGCGATGACTTGGCGTCCTGGTGGGTCAGCGAATGGACGTACGATCTTGACCCACTTCCTGTAGGGTCGTTCGACAGCAGAGGTCGGAGTGTGGTCTCCTGGCTCGCATGAGTGCAGTAAACACCTGGCTCACGTTAAAGCCACACTTCAGTCCGACTTGTATTAAATGGCTCTCAGGAAAGATATCGCTTCCCAATTCCCTTGGCCTGTTCAACTATAAATAATAGTTATCCGTCAAAAAGAAATGTCCGTCAATTAAGGGCTACGGCAATTAAACAGATTTTCCGGAGTTTATCAAGATAGACAGAGGTAAGAGTCAATGAATAATCTGATCTTAGAAGCCGATGAGGATAATGGCGAGAAAATTTAATTTTACTGAGGCCGACAGAGAAATAAAAGAGGGGCAGGCCTTCAGTCCTCCTAGTGGCATTATTAAACATCTTCTTTATTAAATATAACCTCTTATTTTTATAAATTCTTTCATAAAACTTACAATATATAAATATCGTAAGATTTTCAATTTTTACATATTCTAACCGTCTTCACAAGCTACTTTAGTGATAAATGAATTTTTTGAGCAGCTTCCCATAAGAAGTTGATGAATTATATTATTCCTAAGGGATGATTCTACAAAACTAACATTCTTATATATCTCCTTAAAGTGAGTTTTTTTTTTTTTTTTTTTGTAAAAACTTCAATACATATAAATGTTAAACAATTTAGTTTCAGGATATCTTTTATAATATTATATAAATTTTTTGCAGTTATGAAAATAATGAATACATTAAGAGTTTTGAAATTTACTCTCTCGATCAATGTCATTCTTTGCATAATGAGGAGGTCACTAAACAAAATTCATATAAGCATATTTCTTAGCAAAAACCTTGACTCGCCTCTTGCATTAGAGGTTAACTAATAAAATTCCGTATTAATCAATACAATTTATAAACAATTTTTAACTTAACTTCAGTAGGTTAGCTAAGAATCAAATAAAATCACTCAGGATAAAATAGTATGCATTTACAAAATAGAAATTCAAATTTCCTGTAAAAATTCTCGTCCATCCCATCGAAAACTATTTCATTATAATATATCCGATGATGAAAAAAAATTATAGAATAAAATATGACTCCAAGGACAGGTCAATACGTGAAACTGTTTGAATGTTTAATAAATTGTTAATTCTAACTTATAATTGAAAACTTGGGGGTTAATGGAAAATGTTGTCTAAATATAGGCATACCGTAGGATCAAATAGCGCCTAAATAACAAATTTTATTAGATTTGGTTTAGTCGTTTTCAATAAATGTGTATGGATTACGAATTTTTTATTATATAATACATGTCTCGAAGGGTAAAACATGAAATTTAGAGGAAGGCTATTACTTTTATTACAATATTTTATTTTTTTATAAAACAAGACTGATAAATTAGCATTACATGATTGTATTTCTTTTTTTAAAACTGTTTTTTTCCAAAAGAAATTACGAATTATAGTTTGGTTGCGTCATGAAATACATTCAATTTACATATTATAAATAATTTACGTTAATATGTGACTAGTCCATCAATTGTGTAAAACTCTCATTACATCGATAATACCATTAATAATAGTACATTTGAATAAAATATCTTAATATCCAACACAAACATCCCGCTCGTAATTTAATTTATATACTTATAATATTAATGCTACTGAAGAATATTTTATGTCTTAAAGCTATTTTGAATTAGCTTCTTTTTAATTACATATTAAAAATATTTAAGTTTTCGTCAGCTAGAGGTTTTTTGGTGAAGATACAAAACTACCCCAGCAAGCATCAATCCTCTTACATAAAAAATATGTCAAGTATTTAGTTATAATTCATATAAATGTGTGTATGCTAATGATATATATATATACAAAATTCAGTAAGTTCGACATTTCTAAATATGTATAATAATTTTAACTTGTCGGATGTACCTATTGAGGTTAGTCTCATAAGGAATTAAAAAACAAATATGTTTTCGTTATTTCTCGGATCCTTCCTACTAAACAGTAAAAATGTAAGTCTCTAATACACACACAAAATAAACAGACACATTCACACACACACACACATAAAGTATATATATGCAGAGACTGGTATATATATAGTGTGTAAATGTTTTAGGCTTCTTAATGAAATTTGGCATGTAGCTGTTGCAAAAGCAAAACCTCGGAGATTAATTATTAATATTATTATTATTGGAGTGGAAGTAAATATAGTAATTAATGTAGCAAGCATAATACTTTATTTTGTTTTTGATTTGTGTAATACAAAAAAAAAACAACACTACATTAGTTACACAGAGAAACTAAACTATAAAGAGTGGGGTTGATTGAACCGTAAGTTTTTATTTTTACGGCCTACAAACTGATATAGGTTATTTTTAAATTGAAATTGAGCACATCGTTTTTAATGTAAAATGAAAGGCTAAGTTAGTTATCAAGTAAAATCGGACGAACAGGAGTGATCGGATTCCTTGAAATGTCAAATATGTATACTAAAAGTATTTTCAATGTAGCATGAAAAATATTTAGTTAAGTGCTATGGATCAACATAGATTTGTTTATTGATAAAATATGTATTCCACAAATATGGGGGTTTATATCACATGAAAGTGTAAATACATATTTTATAAACTGCATACATGGTAATTCGCTCAGCGTCTTTATATCTTTCATAATCGCAACTTTTTTAATAAAGAGCTGCGAAAGAGTCTACTTTTTTCTCCTTTGTTTTTTTAGTTTTGGCCTCCCTTTCAACCACTCGGCCGTGGAGAGAGGGCCTATCTATAGGTCGCTACCCTATTCTAAACACCCTAGGCATTAAGGACAAGCTTTTATTTATAGATGGCAGGATTTTAACCTTTAGCGTCAGGATTGCGAGACCCAAACGGATCCCCTAGCTACCCCGGGGCCTCAAAAACATATTTCTAATAAGAACAGAAAAAAATATATATGTATGTATATAATTTCCAATATTTTCGATTTAAAAACATGAAAATAACATTGGACCCACGAAAATCACTCTAGACATCCTCTATAATTACTATACATATATATATTGGTAGAAAACTAATTTAGACAAGATTTTTTTTCATTTTCCTAACTCCATATTGGATAATTGAGAAAAAATTGGAAAAGGTAATAACCTGTACATTTCTTAACATTATTATACAATTTCATGAGAGACATTTAATTTTTACACAAGTTATGATTTACTATCTCAATGTCGCTCTGAAGTATTCCATTGATGCTTTTGCAATAACTGTAACTTCACAAAGTCCCATCTGATCTTATTTTTTGTTTGGCTTAACATGTCCTTCAATTTAAGGCAAAATCTTTATCTTATATACCAAAAAAATGATTATCAAGACTCGTTTTCTTCTTTAATAAATTTGAACGATAAATGCCTATTGTTAATTATTTAAAAGACAAAGTATGCCTATAAGAACTAAGAATATATTCTGGTGAGAAAACATTGAAACATTCAAACTCCATGTTGGATAGTGGAGAATGGGAGCCATGTTTACGAGAGCAGTGACACCTGTTAGTCCCAAGGAGCAAGGGAATGCCCTTCCATTGGGTTGTAGGACTTAATTCCCCGTGGAAACACAGGTGGCTGACATTTCTGCTCTAATCATATACAAGCGCTATAATTGTGGTCGGTTCCTTTTTCTACACAGCTGACCTTGCTCGGAATGTTGGCCCGGCCTTCTCTCCCCACTGCCACCTTTTTCGAATATGCCACGAAAATAATATAATTTTTTTTCATGTAATGGCTGAACTCCAGCAATATAAGAAGCAATAGACTTAATACTAACACCTAGCTTGAATAAAAGGAGGTATCGATAAATAAATAAAAACATCTAATAATACATATATAATGTTTATAAATAGTATTCACACACATTATATTAATTATATTTTTTTTTAATCTAACCGGTATAATAATAATATCATTTATCGTTTTTAATTTGCAAGTGAATTCTTGTGACATATTACTTGGGATTATTTATCTTTCAATACAGCAAATTGAAAAATTTGTAAAAATAAGTGGTGCACACTCCAAGTTGTTTTATTATTAACAAAATAATACTTGTATTTCATTATCTATTTTCAATAGAACTAAATGCTATGAAAGGAACATTTCAAAAAGACGCAGGTTTTTATTTACTATGCTGATGAGGTTTTAGTGCCATTCTCAGAATAACTGTACAGACCAGGTGTATTGTTTTATGCTCTCTTAAATGGATTCCAACGATTAAGTCGGATAAATTCCAATTTATGATATTGGGCTTTACAATAAAACATACCTAATATTTTCCAATTGAAACGTGGAAGCGGTATGTAGGAGACTCCATACAGGAACATGTCCATAACATGCTGAGCCTATATAATGGTAGTCATTATATAATGTTGTACAGTGTAATGTATGCATTCTCCAGTGGAGGCGAAAGACCTCCTGTGCACAGTGTTATTGAAGTTCCGCCATGTTTTAAGAGCTGTTTATTATGTGTACTTTCCTTTTCCGAACGAGGAGAGCTTGACTCAGACCTGTTTTACTAACAAACGAGCTACAGTTTTAGTTGTGGTCGCCTGCAACAGATTCCCCGTATAGAAATCAAGCTATTCACGTTGGTGACATGGCGCGACTTTCGGAAAACTCTTCGTGCTTCCTGCATTGGAAAAGATGAGAATAAGGTCCGTTAATATACATGGACTATGGCAAAATATGTAATTTCTCTCTCTCTCTCAGGTGGTTTCATTTAAATTTCACAAGAGACTTTAATGAATTCCTAACTAGGACTGCGATCAGCAATTCTAATCAACAATTCCTTCCTTCCTTAGGCTACAGTACAGCCTTGTTTTATTATCCTTACTACTTTAAGCAAAATCCACTTAGCGTTGAACTTCTTCATTGTTTACACTAAGGATGATTGTATGAGTCATTCTTTGTGCCCAGCAAAAATTTATATTAACACTATTATTTATAATTTTTTTATTTTATCCTGATATTCTATTTTAGATCGCCAACAAATTTTAAACGGAAAGTAATAGCGAATAACTTCTATAAGCTTCTAAATGGTTGGAAGAATAAATTTTCAAAATAGTGTTCACCCATTCTAGCTAGTGGCTGTCAATAATAGGAGGAAGGGCTGCACTCAAAGGTTTAAAATTAATAATTATCTATATCAAACAATCCACAATTTCGAATATTTATACCTCATCGCATAACATATATGTCAATACAATTAAAAAATATTCAAAAATGTATTAATAAGTTTAAACAATCAAGTAACACTAAAACACTCTTATGATAATAACTGTTTTATGCATTTCTGTGAAGCACTACTTATCTTGATAGTCATTAGTACAATTCAAAGAGAAACTTTCTGATAGTACTTGTCAATGTCATACAGAGTTTTATTTTCTAACTTTTTCCTAATAATGGGGGTGGATTGCCATGGTTCGATCATCCTTTTAGTTTCTAATGGACGATGGTCTTACAGTACACTTCCAGAGAATTCGACACTCATTCTGCAAATTCCATGTCATGTTCTTATCCTTTGTTTGGCTTTAGCGAATTTCCTATAGCTACACTGTCGGGGCTAGGAAAAAATTTCAACAGCTCTTCATCGTACTTTGGTTAAACTAATAATGGGGATATATATGTGTTTGTGAGTGCGCGCGCTTATTTGTGGGTGTGAATTTGTTTGTACTCACTCTATTGCTTGCAACGAAGTTTAAATATATAGTATTTAGTTTATAAAACACTTTTAATTTAATTTTTTTTTAATTATAAAATGGAATAAGTGTAAAATATAATTTTATAACAATTAATGAGAGGGAATAGAATAAAAAATCTATCTGTCCCAGCCAGGAATGGAATCTGGATCTCCTGCTATCCGGGCCGGTGTGTTAAGCCCGGATAGCAGGAGATCCAGGTTCGATTCCTGGCTGGGACAGATAGATTTTTTATTCTGTTCCCTTGCTCAAAAATTGTTAAAATTTAGGTGGGATTAATTACCTCAAATAATTAATATTTATATATTACATAACTTTGTGGCTAACTAACTTTAATTTACACTGTTCCTGTTTTTCTTATAATTTGGATTTTGTTCTTAATGGAGATCTACTGGATAAATTCTTGATACTTCATTCAAGAATTGTTTAAAATTATATTAAAATTATATCAAACTTAATAATAATTTCAAAAGGACAACATCTGGTCTTGTAGAAGTTCGCCATTCAACGACACTCAACTGAAGGCAAATGGAGCAAAGACAAGTACATGAGGATTGGCAAGCAGGTTCTGAGGGGTGTACAACACGGGGATAGGGTTGCCAAGTGAGAGTTAATTAATAATTCATTGTGTACATTGCCAGCGGGAGGCTCGGAGGAGCTGACGAACAGCGATATGCTAATCTTGGGGGCTTAAACGTGCCTCAAACACCGTCTTCGGGAATTGTCTCTCATGAGGGGCGCGTATCGTGGACCTCCAGCAAATAGGTGTGACAGTATGAGAGAGTGCTTTGGGGATTCATTACAGCCCAGATGTAGAGGCAATAGGGAGATGTGGTGAAAACGGCAGTGCGATCAGATGAGGCAAATAAGTTACATGAAATAAAGGGATAATTAACAAAAACGACGAAGCTCAAGCTGGCGCAACCCAGCGTTTTGACTTAACTCTTTCGTTTTTTATGTGTGATCTCTCCTTCCTGTCCTTCACATAATTTTAATTTCGAGAGAGACTGGGAGAAGTATAATATTAGTTTGTGGATTAAATATCCACATAATAAAATTAATGCAAGTAATTTAAAAAAAAACACTATTCGCGGATAGAATGGGACCAATTGCCCATTAGTAATGATTGATAAATTTTTTATGTGATTGATATCCCACCACTTTAACTATAAAAATTGCAAAGGTAAATTATTTTTTGATTATTTTTAATGAAATAAAAATGTTATTTATTATGACAACCATTGATACTGTTAAATAATAATTATAACAAAAATAAGTTAAAAGTTATTTATTATAAAATATTAGTTACCAGCTGCTAATTAAAACTAAATGTCGAATCTACTGTCCTTACTAACTAATAAATAAATAAAATGAATACGCTTATTTAGTAAGAGGCCTTAGAACACTTGTTAATTACTGTCACTCATCACCTCACTGTTCCGGCACTGTAAAGGATAAGACCAACCTGACGCGCGATTTGACAGGGAATCTGACACTGAGTAAAACTAATTTAACACTGACACGGGGTCCGCTGGCGAACTGATTTTATAACTTTGTGGAAAGGGCAAGGCAGGACTAGAAATATCTAATGGCGATTTCTAAGTAACCCTAATTTCATCCTCTAAAAACGGATGCAAGTGGTAACCTTCAATTGGCTTCTTCCCGTACATGTTACCCTCTTGTCGCATACTTCCCTGGACTTTAACAATACTTATAAATTTTATAAATCACTTTTGTTCCTTAATGATTGTTTAATACAAAGTGTCACATAATGTACTATATTATGTTAATGCATCTTAATATAAAATTCAAAGTAATTTTATTATTTTCGTTATTTCATAAATTGTCTTTTTTCAAACGACATCGCAGTACATATTATTATTTTTACACAGTAAACCACATATTTTCATAAACTTTCAAGAAAATATATTATAAAACAAAAATTACATGAGCAGCATCTTAGCGAGTAATTTCTTTAGTACAAGTTCCACCATTTCATTTCCTTTTGAACGAAATCAGAAAGCCTCGAGCTCACATGTATGAGAGGTTCTATTTTTTTTTAATTCTCTATTTCGCCTCCGATCCGAACTAGAGGAGAGCAGGAGCCATAGACTGGAAGAGAGTGAGGATGGGATAGAGGTCCACCGGAGTGACCAGAGGCAGTTTGGCTGGCGTTCAAGGACCCTACGTGTCGGAAGGAACTCCACGAGAATTCCCAATCCCTTCACGTGTCCTCTGTGTCCCGGAATTGACGAGGGAACAATAAAACCCGTTCCGTTTTCTCCGCTCCTTCATTATGTATTCATTGGGTACGATTAGTTCAGGAGATATTGTTCTGTCTAATGCACTATTTTCTTTAGGGAACTGTTGTCATTTGTACTTGCTCAGTAATAGTAGAGTATTTCTAGAGATTTTATATTTATTTTTAAATACATATTTATTAGAAAATAAATCTAAATTCAATTAGTTAACTTCAAAACGAAAGAAANTGAAAATATCGAAACTAAATTCGGTGTTTAGGCGTTTTTGTTGGGGGAAGTTAAGTTTAGAAAATAAATCTAAATTTAATATGTTCGTTTGTATTTAATGGACCATATTATTGTGAAAATATCGAAACTAAATTCGGTATTAAGACGCTTTGTTGGGGGAAGGTGAGTTTAGAAAATAAATCTAAATTCAATTAGTTAACTTCAAAACGAAAGAAATTGAAATAACTTTAGTAAAGTTGAATTATCCTATAATACTTATTATGAAACAATTATTTAAAGTTCGTTCATACATTTATAATCTATTCTTTTCTATTTATTCTTAAAACCTCGAAATATGTTTTCATGGGAAAATTGTTAGTCATTGGCCGAAAGTGCTTAGAGAGTTCTTAGCTATAGATATGTGTCTGTCGCCCTCTTTCACAACACCGATGACTCCCCCTAATGATCATCAATTTTCATTTTAGCTTCAGTTCGCCTCTTCTTAGTAAGAGTCCATCAGCTCCTCAGATCACCTTTCCTGTTTGTTTTAGGAAATGGTAACTTGAACCATTTGGAAATGAGACCAATACAATCTTGCTTGTTCCTGGATATAGTGCAGGAGCTATCCAATCGTGAATGGTTCGTGATCCTTCCAAAGGCTTTAAAACATTGGTCGGAAAATAAATAATAAATCAATTTCCAAAGATTATATTTTTTATTATCTCGGATGCAGAGTTGTTTTGAATGGGTATTTGAATAAACACTTTTGTATATGCAGAAGAAAAATTTGTATTTATCAGCTTAGCACTTTCAGGTTCAACAAGCTAAGCACACTGTGAGTTAGGGCCTGTCCACCTCGAAGGTTGGTGGCTTAATCAATTTTCTTATGCATAATAATGAATTTCTACTCTAGTACTATTAAATTTCAAAGTTGTTTTAAAGCAATGTGCATTTTCTCCAGTATTTTATCTTCTAGTGGACTGACTACTTCCTAAACTTCTGAATTACCTTCCTCTACTTCTACAACTACTCGATCGCCTACTACTTCAAAAGCTACTATACTAGATTTCTTCTTAATTTCAAAGTTGTTTCGAATTTCTATGTAGTTCCCCCTGTATTCTCTCTACTACTCCATTAGCTACTGCTGAATTCTGGTCACAACACTTCCTCGCCAATCATAACTTCCACACCTGGATCCTCTATTCATTCTACCACCCACCCTTCTTGTTAATCCACTACTACCTGCTCAAATGGCCACTCCTCTATCGGCTTATCCTCGGGGATGAATCCATTACGGGTTGGTATCTCTGCAATCCAGGCGATATTTCCATAATGGAATTAGATTAGATAAGTTCAGTTACAGCTGTTGCGCCTTGATTACCCTCTCAATGCTGTGATTCGCACGGCTTATCGCCAGCCTGTTTTCCATTTCAGTCCATTCCAAGTGTGAAGAAACTTTCCTGAGAGCTATTAAACTAGGAAGTTATTCTTGATTCTCTTACAAAAGGCGTACTGTTTATCACTTAACGTTAAAAATGCGAGAACATTTATCCTTCCTGTAACAAGTAACTCTTGTAAAGGACGAGAAAGTAGCGTAATTACCCGATTTACGAGACCCATATAAGCACCGAGTAAATGCTATTGATGAAAAATATATTAAGTAATTAAAATTAGTTCATTATTATGCGTTTTATTAGTAAAATTTTAGTAAATTATGTGAAGTTGAACAAATTTACTAAGCACTTATTCCTTAGATAAGTTTATTATTAGGAGACTTCCCGTAAAGAAATCAAGCTATTAATGTTTTATTGTGAGAAGACTTATAATATATATATATAGGA
>KZ807427.1:328122-361091 GCA_000696205.2 Oncopeltus fasciatus
TATATTAACTCGAAAAAGGTGGGTTTGAATGGTATACAATACATTCATTTCTGTGATAAAGTAGACTTAATTGATTGTGATAAGTGTCATTGCTGCCTTTCAAGATGTTTATCCTTTTTTATTTATAAATACAAGTATCTTTAAATATAAGAAAATATTAAGTCTTTAGCAAAGCGAGAAACAATCTACTTCTTACGAGCTTATTCGTGAGCATTTTGTAGAATTTGTATAATATTGTTATTTGGAGATTGATATATATATTTATGTACTTTGAGACATAAGTTAAACAGAAAACCTATATTTAAGGCAGTATTTAAAATAAAAAAAATTAAGATGTTACAAATCTTATTTTCGCTTGTATAAGTATAACTAAATAAAAGCTACTGAAATCAAAAGAAAGTTTCAAAATGAATCCAGAGAAGCAGAGTGGAACTTCATACCCCTTTGAGTACAAGAGTAAGCTGTGGGGCCTATGTTTGAAGGCACTAACCATTTCTGGGGTAGCCTTTTTCCTTCTGGAGTTTGTGGATGTACATCGTGGGGGTGTGGTACCCAGATAAGTGGTGTGGTTCATCTGCTGTGTCCTTCCTGATTAGGTTTCCATAGGGACGGGAATTGTCGGGGGGGGGGGGGGCGGAGGAAAAAATAGTATCAACCCTTCATTGTTACTATTATTCATTGGACTTTTCTTTAATTTAATACATAGTTATTACTCTTTTAACTTCTTTATTCATGTGTGTATGTAACTTCTTCTGTAATTTTCTATATCTTAATTTAGTCATAGTGTGTCAGATATGAAGACTTGATATTCTTGATCAAATTTATGTAAGTAAATAAAAGGAAGATTAAGAGGATATTACACCGGTATAAAAACATGTAGGCTTTTAAAAGAATTTATAATTCTTAAAATTTTTTTTTTATGTATTCATGTGTATGTAATAATTGATTAAATAAAAATTGGAAGGGGAATAGTTTTCTCAGAAATATACTTGTGTGTATATATTTTGGTGAGATAGAATGAATCTAAACAATCATAGTAATGTGAAAGTCAGACAGATGTCGGGGGCAAGATGGAATGAGCAGTTGTAACCTTTCACCGTCCTTGATCTATTGGTACTCGGGCTTTCCGTAACCTACCCCTCGCCTGACCGATATGCTGCTACATGCATTCTCACTTCTCTGCCTTATCCCTGAGGTCATTAGTAGTACATGTACATGTGTCTTGGATAAACATGAGTATATGATCGGTGTAGAGCATTTCTCGAGAGGAAATCCAGGCGCCCGAGATAAAGCTATGACAAGTTTCTGAATTTCTCATAGCCTTCGTCGTCTGTATACCATAGAAGAAGCTAAAGCCAGGACACATTCAAAAAATTTCATGTACACATTATTAGTGTTTGTAAGTTTCTAAAAAAAAAATAAAAATAAAAGTAAAGGAAAAAGAAAAAATGAATTCAAATTCGGAAATTCAAAACCTCTTCCAGCAAACCGTAGGAAAGGCACTTAAATGGTTGAAATGATAGTGAAAGAAAAATTTATAATTAGAACACCTTTGTTTCATTAGCTTTGCGAAATAATGAAATCAACGTGTAGATTGTATTTTCTATTTATATTTATATTCTGCAACATTTTAAAAATCCCATTACCTATAAAATATTTATAAATGTAAAAGTCATTTAAAATGCATAAAGTGAAGTCAGTATTTGGGCATTCTTTGGCAAATTGTTTAAGTGAAGGTGTTGTTTAAAGGGAGTACAAATTTAATAGGTGTCATTATCTACGTTTTTATTAGTGTTATGATAAAATGTAATAATAATAATAGTGTAATATTTATTTATTTATCATATATATTACATAAAGTTATGTCCGACCCCCACCCCTCCTCTAGAGGTATAAAACCAACCTTAGCGACGCACATTTTCACTATCCTTTACAATTCTTAATATCTGTTTAGTCATGTACTCAAAATATATGTCTGTCAATAATATAGTTTAATACAGTCTTTAATGGTACATGAAAAATCAACGCAATTTATTAACCTCCTATGTGTTGGACTTTTAGCGAATCTCTTTAGGAATGTAGCTATTGAGGTTTTTCTCATAACAGAAACACAAAAATATTATGTATGAAATATGTACAGAATATTAAAATATTTCGTACACAATATTTTTTTATGGGGTACATAATAACAGTCCTTGCCGTCTATCCCGGGACGTAACCCGTCCTCAGAGAGGAGCCCAGGTTAACCCGCGATAGACTATCCGGCACCCATCTTCTCCTTATCCTAGGATAAGAAGGGGACTAGGCAGGGAGTCAAGGAGGGATTGAGAGGGGGAGAAAAATGCCAGTACATTCACTCCCTAGGTATTAAACTAAACTGACTGGAGTAGGAGGTCCCTTGGCCACCTCCTCTTGAGGCGTCGGGGAGGGTTGTCGGGATGAACGTGGGATGCCAAGGAGAGGACTAGAGGATTTGGATGTCCTTGGAGGTTTGTGTGGAACTTATCAAACCTGGAGAGGATGAGCTCGGAAATAAATAGTACTTGCAGGTCAGAATGGATGGTTTTATTGGATACGTTAGGAGGAGTGTTGAGGATTGTTCGAAGGACTTTGAACTTGAACCCATGAATACATCTAATGTTTGATGGCTTCGCTGTGCCCCACAATTCAATACCATATGTCCAGATAGGTCTAATTAATTTTTTTAAAGAGTTATTTTGTTTTCTATACATACATAACATACTTACGTGAGTGAACGTTCTACGGGCTACAGCTCTCTGCTCCTCTTAATGAAATTCGGTATTAACTTATAAATGCAAAGTGAAAGGTAAAGTTCGTTATTGAGCAAAATGAGAGGAATGAGAATGGGGTTTACCTGAAATGCCAAGAACTAGAATAAAAAGTTTTTTCACTCAAGTGGGCGTAATGTTGAGTTTAGAGCAATGAAACTCAACGAAGTTATTTTTTTTTTTTTTTTTTTTTTTTTATAAAAGAAATAGTACAGGAGTTACACAGCGTAATTAAACGATTATGAATGGAGTTTACCTGAATCCTTAATCGTAATTATACGGCCTAGAAGCCACAATGGCCTGTTTTATAAAATTAAATTTACCATGTTGCTGGTGAACATGAAAAGAAAATATGAGTTCGATTTGAGCGGAATTGGAGGAAATCACAAGTGGAATAAAAAAATGTTTTCCCTCTCCAACGTGTAATATATTCAGTTTGGAGAAATGAAACTGAGCACCAATTTATTTTTTGATGAAAGATATATTTTATAACAGTCGGAGTTTACATGAAATGGAAATTCCTAAACTAGGATGCTCTTGATATGCCAAGTTTATGCAATTTCTTTGTGATGGACTTTTCGATTATAACAACTTATTTGCGCATTATTTAATTTTAGGATTATTCTCTTACAACAAAAAAGTTTGTAAAGTAAATATTTTACAAAAACTTTTAAATTTTAAATATTACCGTTGGTAAATATATATTTAGAAGAGAATTTGTTGGGGTTCGGTCAAGGTAGATCCAAAAGAAATACATCGGAAAGAAATGTATTTTTATTATCTGCCAACGTTTCGGTTTACATTACCATCTTCAGGGCAGTTGAAATACTGTGTCATAAAAAAAACATGAGAAGAACAAAAAATATACGATTTTCATTATTATTACATAAAATTTGATGTAACTGAAACTAATGTGGGCTAACCTCACCACCTACTTATCATGATTGGTGAGAGGGGACGTCACCTGGATCAAATTTTCCTGATTTAGAAAGAAAAGTTAAGAATACGATGGACTAGTGAAGGGCGGGGAATCTGAGGACGTAGGTAAAAAGGGAGCTGTAGCCTGAGGATCTAGGCTAGGACAGGTTGATTTAGTAGGAGGGCAAATAGTTTTTCAGAATGTAGAAAATTTGACATTAATATTTATTAGTAGCTATGAGCTGCCAATAAATATTAAAATAAAATTTATTTTTAATTAATCTACTAGTAGCTGAGAGCTTTCAGGATAGGATTCCATTGTCAGAACTTTGTCATCATAAATCAGCTCTGTATGAAGACTGTGAGACTGAAATACTTATCTTTGTTTTTTTAGTATAAATTGAATTTATAATTTGAAATGAGTCTATCTAATCGTAGGTAGTATACTAAAATATATCAGATGCAGCTCACTCACCACTTGAGTCACATACAAGTGTCTCATTAGGGAATGACTGATCACCTCATATATGTCTCTCTGGAGGAAAACAAACTTCATTCGTAAACCCTTGAATGACGCTAATGTCCCGTCGAGAATATCCGGAGGAGGCCCGACCAATCAAAACATCTCGTCTTATCTAAGGAATTCCACGCTCCTTATCTAAATTGTAGCTGGCTGGGTTCAGTCCGTCATACGATTACCAAAAACCACACATACAGGCAGTTAGTGTGTATTCTTTTTCTTGAGTTCTTTAATATTTTGACAGCGAGGGCAGCGCCAGTGTGATATGAAATAGGCCTACTAGAGGAATACTCAAAGGGATTTCGAAATCGAGGTACTGTTTCATTACTTTAGAGTACATTCTGCAGAAAATGTAAAACCCAAGATATATGAGGCAAATCATATGTTTCATTGTGGTTATTTCCAGACCAAACTTGGCTTACTAATCTGATTTAAACTCCCTTTCTTACATTCTCTCTGTCTTTCCTTCTATTAACTTATCCTTCACAACTCCTACTCCTACTATATCTTGCTGAACCCTGTTCTCTATATAAACCCATCACATTTTAGCCATTCCATAACCAAATACCTTAAGCCTAATCATTGCTTTTTTTTTTAAATATCCCAAGGAATTCCTTCCACAAACCTTACAGATTGTTTTATCCTTGATCCCCATTCTATCCACGTATTTGGGCCACGTTACTGTACTTATAGCTGTTTATTTTGGATATTCTATTGAAAACTGTATCAAGCGTGAAAAAAATATATTCTCTATTTCTATTTATTCTCTTTGGGTCCATATGTATAGTGACATTATTTCTTAGAATTTATAATGATGAGATGAAGGTAATTCAGAATTTCATATAAATTTAATTAACTGAATACGATAAGTGTAAGTTTGCGATAGATAACGTACAATAAGGTTCTTAACAAAAAAAAGATACGAGCCATGTGAAGTGTCTCCAATTATTCTGAGATAAGTCTCAGTATTAAGATTCAGGTGTCTATATACAGCTAATGATTAATCGAATTCGAATTTCAATTATGAGAACTTTACAATTTAACATATACCTATACCACTATAGGTAGTAGTATGATTTAACATATACCTAGACCAACATAGCAATAACAGTGATTATACCAACATTCGGAAGGCCAATCACATCTCGCGTTCCTGTAACCTCCTCCTGTCATCTCTCCACATTTACATAACGGCTTCTCCACTAAGTGTAACAATATAACATGTTTACCGTCTGTCAACATTTCTATCTATCTAACGCCCTTGTTTTATAATAATCTACCAATTTATAATTGTTAAAAATGAAAAATGTATTTACTCACTTTTAATTTATTAGGAATTAATTGTAATTTATGCCTAGAGTATTAATGTCAGTAAATAATTACTTCACCTCTATAAATAAATAAAACTCTAAATAAATAGTAAGAAAGTCTAAATAAATAGTCAGGATAAATTTCCTGAAAGTTTATGGTGAGTATGCGTTGGTGCGTGCATGTATGTGAGAGAGTGAGTTTCTCCCACCAAATTTTTCCGTTGTTCTTTATAAAATGTTTCATTTCGCTTTTAAATGCGAAATGAATAGCAAAGTTTGTTATCGTGAAAAATAGGAGGAATAGGAGTAGGGATTACCTGAAATGTCATGGGCGAGTAAAAACTTTGTTCATTACTAAGTATTAACTAGTGAATTTCAATACTTATTTGTTTATTATTATTAGCTAAAGAAATATTTAGGAGAAGCTCAGCTTAATTAAACAAAAGAGGGGGTTTACCTCAGCTTAAAATTTTAATTAAACTAACTTGAAGTCATTGTTAGTTGTTTTTTCTTAATGATATTTTTCATGCCAATTTTAAACAAAAAAAAAAAGAAGACTGAGAAACATTGGACCAATAGTTATGTAGCTTACATTGACGCTTAGAATTCAAATACAAACATTCACTAACCACAATGCTGAGATTATTCACTTTCTTCTCATGCGTTACAGACTTCTACGTCATGTACTTGGAGTACATGTAATCTGCTCAACAGAATTCCTACTCGATACTAATGATCACTTTTGATTGGAGGACTACAAGTCCTGGCAGAGTGACTCAGGAAAGGGGATGAAAGGAGTTCTTGCAATCTCTGCCAGGAAGTGCGCCGCGAATGGCGAAGGCTTCCCTTGTTGGAATTAAAGGTAATTGCATACTGCTACCTGTACAGATCTGAGCATCCTTGAAAATAAGGATCGCTGTAGGACACCTTTCGCCACGGCAGGAGTTAGACGGCAGAAGTTATTCATGTGGTTTTCATGGTCAGTCGTGGTTCACTGTCCAAGGGGTCATCGGTATACGAATGGCCGTGGTTCTGAACTACTAAAGTATGATGGCGTCTAATTGTTCACCTCCTGTTGTACACACTCGTTGTCCAGAGCGTAAAAAGCTGGACTATCTCTACATAAATGGCGATACAGAAGAATTTGCCAACTACAACTATTGGTTTGTCTCTTCGCAAACACGCTCTGGGAATCGAAATATTTCGCCAGTCTCCGCGAATGTAGAGTTTAGAGGGCTTTTGAAATGTGTCGAGGGAGAGGAAGTATATTTATAAGTGCTGACAAGTCGCGTATCTCCCGAGAATGAACTCATTATGATAACTGAAGTAAAATTTTATAATTTACTACCAAATGCTCTTCTTTGTGATATAAATAAGATATTTTGTTATATAATCTACTTATTAACTGCTCTTCATGTCACCATAGAACAGAGAAATTGTAAGACAATATTGGAGAGGCTCACATGCTTACTGGCGCGATAGGATATTTGAAGTAATGTAAGAAGAAAGTTTCCGAGAAGCTGACCTTAATGACGTAATCATCTAAAGTTAATGATGAATATAAATTAGAACTATTGATTAAATTTATCTTGAAAGCTTAAAAAGACAAAGAGAATAATATATAAACAGCTCAAGATACTAAGAGAAGAGGAAGGCACTGATAATCCTTAAATATATTTACAAATTTTTACATATTTTCATGTTGTTTAAATTCAATTTACGCTTCAGATGGATACAAATGAGAATAAAGGACGAAATTTAGTTTAAGAGTGGGGGAAGCACTCACCCATCGTTGTTAACTTCGTAAGTTTACCTTCATATACGTTATTTGTCAAAATATTACAGAAAATAAACGTTAGAAGATTATATTTTACACATATTAACTTCTCGTACACATATAACAATGAAGATTTAACGACCATACATTTTTATCTCCCTCTCAACCCCCCTTCTACCTCGTTAGATTTAACTAAAAAGGAATATTTTTAAGGACTTGCAATGAAAAGTTTAAATTGCAAATTAGGTTTTTATATTTTAAAAATTAGAGATCCCGCCCTACAATCGAGCCTACATTATTGAATATCACTCACTCTAAATTATTTTCTTTCTTAAATGTTATCAAATATAACTGTCTTATAACTATATAGTGTACCAACGTTGTACGTTTATTTCTTCGTGGCGCTGAACATAACGAAGATGCGAAAACTTTAAATACCGTTCCCTCCCTAACCCTCCTCCCTCCACCATCGTTTTTTCGGCCATTCCCCCAATGGCTAGCAAAATAAAGCTTAAATACCGAATTTGATTACGAATGAAAAGAAAAAATTAACAATGAGTATTAAATTTCCGGGGAGACTTCTCGCCCGGAGTAGAGTCTCTCTTCACTCCCCACTAACGAAGGATGAGAAGTCTCCCCGGAAATTTAATACTCATTTTAATTTTTTCTGGTTCTTGTTTGTACACTACTCACTACACTCTTTCTCTTATTTTTTCTTTTTTTTTATATACGTATATATATTAGCGGGGGGAGGGGATGTATACGAATAGATGGGGGGGGGGGAGTCGTCAGGGACCTGCCGGATGAAAGAGAGCATAGCTATAGCAATCCATCCAGATAAAATGGCGGTTAGATCATGTTCCTAAGTCCTTCCAATGTATATAATGTATAGGAAGAATATACATATATATGTATATATTGTAATTGCACTCTATCGTTATTGAAATGGTGCCAGCTCGGCTACTCTCCCAGTTACTCCCTGGCTGCGAGATACTCCCCTTCGGAATTTCCCAATTACTTGGGAGGACTTGCGGTACACGGAGCCTGCATTCCATTAAAATAGCAGCTACAGCTTCTCTCAGTCAACTGTGACACCACCTTACACTCATCCGGAAACAGTCTGAGCTTTGCAACAGTCTGCAGGACCAACATTTCGCCATCAGAGGAATTTGTATTCTTTTATTTTTTATTTCGTCTATTTCTGCTTAAACTAGTTACTATTATTGTTATTTTTAATTATGTTGCTGGTATTATTTATCCCGTTATATTTTTTTATTTTGGAGTATGATAGATGTAAAATCTAATTTTCTAATATTTATATTCTATTAATGTACTACGTGTAAATGCATATTATGGAATTTCATTTATATTTATTTATTTATTAATATTTTTATTATTTCATATTTTATTTTGGGCTAAAATTGAGAGGGTTGAAGGATTTAAATATTAATCGTAAATATATTTGATGTATTCTATGGCATTTTAACTAAATCGCTTTTTGAGGAAGGTATTTAAGAATGTATTTACGAAGAATAAGTGCTCTCTATCTCTCTCTCTCTATCTCTCTCTCTCTCTCTCTCTCTCTCTCGCTCTGTNCAACCATTAACAATCTCAGCCATTCGTTTTTATAAGTGACTTTCCTAATTTTGTTTTGAAAAACCAAGAACTGTAACACTTGAGAACCTTAACAAACACATTCATGTTTCACCTCCCCCTCTTCTAAAAGAGTGGATTAATCTCAATTCTCAGTGTTTTCCAATAACAGTTTAACATTTTCAGAAGTTCAATGTATGATCGGAAAAAAAATATTGCTAATTTAACCACCCTTTTGTGGAAACGTTCTCATGCAGTTAACGTGTACTGACAAAGAAGACCCCAAACATATGCTTGAAATTAGCTGCGGATAGCCGCGTTTCGCTTTCATGGTATAAGGAAATGCCTTGGACTGACTTTCAGCACGACGTCGCTCCCAGCCTAATGAAAAAGTGTTACAGGAGCGAGAATATTATATTGTTATACTAGAAAAGGAATACGAATGCAGAATTGTAACCTCCGAAAAAAGAACTGGCTCCCAACGATGTCCCCCCATTTTCTCTACAGAGATACAGAACTCAGTGACGTTACTTTTTAAACATTTTATTTGTCTTACAGATATATATTTATTTTTGTTTAAAGCGTTTCAAATTTTAAAAATATCTTTGTTAATACACTTTTATATATCCTTGAATGGGATTTTTAAGTTACTGAACCCTTCTAATACACAGAACATAAAAAAATACTAATTTATTTTAGACTATTGTAGGGGTATTTGGCGAGAACATCGGACCTGAGACATCCTGAATATTTGAGTTACTAATTTTTTAAGGATCATAGTGTTGAATTCCTGTGTGTATGATCGCTGAAGGTGACATTGAAATATTGTAATGATGTACAAACTTGGTTAGCTAGATTATCTTGAGAGAAATCTCCTAAATTGACGACTTAATGTTCCTTTGTAACTAAAAAGGAATAATAAAGTCTAATGAATTAGATTTAAACGAAATTTTTGTTTCATTGGCTCATCCAATAAATTTTGCTTGTGGATTATTCATAGTTAGTTGAAATTTTTAATACTTTTGTCAATGTAATACATCTCAAAAAGTTGTAATAAAAAGTATTATACAATATGTTATTACATATATATATATATATATATATATATATATACATATATATAAGCCATAAAGGTGGGAAATACCACAATAATACCAAAGGTGGTACACAACGGAGATTTCTTTATTCGCGACTCAAGAGTCCACTAGAGAATGTCGTATGTCGCCAGCAAACCGCTTTGGCATCATACTTGCTCCCATTTAAAAAATAAAAAAAAATTACTCACTTACGGCTGGATGTACTCAGGACCACATCAGGGGATTGGGTCTTATCAAACGTAAGCATAGAAATAAAAATAATTGTGCACTATAAGCATTGAACTAGGGCTTTTTGGCTCAGGTGACTTGTACTTGTAACCACTGGACTACTGTGTTTCATAATCAATCTAATACTCCGTCTTAATTTATGTGGATTAGAATAAACACTTTGTAAATAGACCATAGAAAAAAAGTTGAGCTGCACCTCACAAATATCAGTGATTCTCACAGCCTAGGACGAAGAGACAAAACTCTATGGACAAAACTAACATATTAACAACAAACCATTTTAAGTGACCATTTCTAAGCTCCATTAAAACCAAAATGAACCTTGTGCAATTTACCTGAATCCAACACAAGGGTTATTAGAAAAGTTTCATTGAAGAGAGGTTTTTCCGAAATTCTTCTTTTGGCGCGGAAGCCGTTGCGGAAAAACCTGTCATTTGAGGAGGCGGACTTTCGCTGGGGAATGGCGGGGGTTTGACATCGGAAGTTGACAAGGACCTGCCGCCAGCGTTATGGGGACATGTCGACCGTTCTGTGCAGAGATGGCCACCGTACTCTCGCCTGTCTCAGCCGACTTAGATTTGAGAAGAAATCCTCTTATGAGTGTCACTTCTTGCTCTGACATTTGATCGAATACGCTCATCCCTAGATGATTGAAGAACATATCCACCAGAGGAATGTATCACTTTTAGATTTAACGAACACGTTCGTAATTTACATAGAAAAAAGTACAGAGTAAATTTAATTTAATTTACTGGGTTGAATAAAAAACAAAAAGCCTGACTTAAACTTAACAAAAAAACCCTTTTAAATAACAGTGTAACTCATCAACAAAATATAAATATAAAAATTTGGAAATATTACAAAACTATTATTAATCATAAAATTATCTAATAAATTAGTTTAGTGCTAGATTAGGTAAGAAATTTTGATATTAACATGTATCGAAAAGAGTACAAATGATTTTTTTTTTAAAGAGCCAAAATGAGATGGATGATGATAATATCAATAGCATTATTAAAAAAAAAAAAAACCTTAACAAATTAATAACTAAGATTTTAATACAATAAAAATAATACCTATATTCGCAATATTTATAATATTCGTTGACATTTGAGATACGAAAAAGTTCGTAGAAATAGATAATAGATATAAAATATAATTTAATAACGTTTATGTTCTGTAGCATTTATGACATTGAGAAAGACATTAAAAAATTTCATTATTATTGCTTATAATGTTATTTTATTAATAAATAATTTTTTTTACGCTTATAACAACGAAGATATAAACATTTTAAATTCTGTTCTCCCCCTGCACTCCTCTACTGCTTCGGCCCATTTCAACCATTAACAATCTCAGCCATTCGTTTTTATAAGTGACTTTCCTAATTTTGTTTTGAAAAACCAAGAACTGTAACACTTGAGAACCTTAACAAACACATTCATGTTTCACACACAGAATATATATAAGACATAAGGAATTCGCTAAAATTGTTTAAACAGTGAAGGAAACTAGAAATGGCATATTCATTATCACTTCTAGAGTGCGCTATGGCTAAATTTGAGCTGATTCTTCCACTTAGCAGAACATGTGATGGTTATTGAAGAGAATCAATAGTTAAGGTAAATTCACCTAAGGAAATCATGGTATTCTCATTGCTAGCTAATATTTATTTTCCTTAACATTCTGAGAAAAAAAATCCATATTAAGGAAAGTATTTAGAAATATAACTTTGGGGTTTCATATTATAAGCCCCTTATTTTTTAACTATAGCATACCATTTTGTTATATGGACATTAGCTGACGTTGAAACTGTCACCATCACAATGTAATGTTTAACATCAATAGCTTGTAGTTTTTTTTTTTTCTATTAACTGCTAACATACATATTTTTATATAATACTGCTTGTGTTATATATTTGTACAGCTTCTATCAATGTATATATAACACCATTTTTTTTTTGTTTGTTTAGCCGCGCTGGTGGCTTATCAACACTAAACTTAAACTCATGGATTTTGGGGACCTAGTTGTACTCGACTCTGTACAAATAAATAAGGCCTAATTTGAAAAGGACACATGGGGTGACGAAGAGCCCTCACGGGACGAGAGAAGGGCGCTAGGAAATAGCCAGTCTGAAAGGGTACACTGTTGTCTGCAAGATCTCCCTACCCTAGGTCTATATCTATTCCCTCGGGCCTTCCCGTGCAGGTCACTGTCCGATCCTGGAGTAGGGACACCGAGCCGAGTTATTTTGGTTTTGGGCAGCAGCTGTGACCGCAGAGGAATTACTCCGGGGCCCGACAGATGACATGTGGGCTGTGTAAGCCTCCCAGGGGTCTGTTTTCACCGACAGGCATTATCTACCAAAATAATGCTGGAGGAAATCTTAATGAAAATAAAAATATAAGATATCTCGTGATATTTTATGATCTTAATGTGTTTTATAACCTTTGAAAAATTATATTTATTAATATTCAAAATATGTAAAAAATAAAACGCTTTATAAGATTTTTTCTCTGGAGAAGAGACCTGTTTGATTATTTTAATTTAATAATTATGTAAAACATAAAAATCGCAAAATCCATCCGGAAGGAACAGCGTAAACCACTCAAATTTCCCATAATTTTTTAAAGTTGAACATAAATAAGAGTGAATTACAAATTTCACTATATTCCTGGTGGCTTTACCAAGAATAATTATTTTTAAATTTAATAAAAACTTTTATTAGTAATTATATCCTGAACATTTTGTGTCCATTTTAATATGATAGTTGATAATAATATAAGCTGGAGAAAATAGTCAGCTGAGCTCTGCATTCTGAGATGTGAACATAAACCTCACTCGGAGATCTCTCCAGACATCACTATCGCTCTGGTGATGACTTACAATTTAAGTCGAAACGTGTAATAATTCGTAATAATATGTATCTTGGCTAATTAACGTTTAATTAAGTTGGCAATGATACAATAATTACCCAACGATTTTGGAGTATTTTATTTTTATGATCTTAGCCGAAACCCTGACTGATGTCTCCAGCGTAATACTCGACGGCCAACAAACCTCCAATCATGAAAATAATAATATAAAATAAATATTTAATCAGGAACCGTGGGTAAGAATAAATAAATTACACTATCGACTCCTAATGTAACTAGACACCTTTGGTTAAGTCTCTATCAGAGGAGTTGTCAGACACCCGTCTTTCAGCGTAATAATACTCCAAGAACAGAAGCGATTTTTCAAAGCAAATGAAGCTGAAACGTAAGACCTTAGTATTTGGTAGAATCCGAGGAATGTAAGTATAGCCTGCTCCCAGATGCACCCTGTTACCTAGGGCTATATTCCTGAGCCCCCCCCCCCCCCCCCCCCCCCCCCCCCCCCCGATGGTACTGTCACAACACACCGAAGAGGTTTATTAGGCTGTCTTCCCTGCCGGTATGTCATTATTGTTACAGTTGGGCTGTCTTGGGTAACGTATTGGCCCATGATGCCAAAGAGGTACAGTGTGTGGTGCCTTTTTCCGATTCCTATATTTGTCATTCTCTACATAAATCTCCTTGTAAGGTTTCAGCTATTTCTCAAGAGAGACTGACAGAAATCATTAATGGATGTACCGAATCCTCTAATGGAAAAGATCTTCTGTTCAATAAATATTCTTAGCCATTGAATCATACTGCATTTTTTAATAATATTTTAAATTCAACATGCTAATTAATTGTCATTTAAAAAAAGAGATATGACAACGAATATGAAATTATTTATTCTCAGATCTTAATAAATTTATTTTAAATAATAATTATCTTCTTTTTAACAAATAAGAATAAAAAAANTAAAGGCTCTAACTGATAAGAGAGATGAAATTAGCATATCTTCATTTTGATGATTAGAATAAAATAAAAATATAATGATATAATAAATAACAATATAAATTCGATTTGCTTATGAAATCTTTATTTAAATTCTTGAACTTAAGGGTTTTGTTGATATAGGCGTTCCCTTGGATAACCAAGAGTACTTATTTATTTACTCCCATTTATCAACATTACCGGTTTATGAGCGACTACGAATTGGTGTACCTATTTTTAATAGAACATGGAAAATTTGCTTAGTTTACGCAACTTGAAAACTTACTTCAGATTTTTTTATTTATTTAAACACTTTATTTAGAAATTACATCCTGCACAGCGTGCATATTTCAATGTGCTCTCAAAGTATATAATAAATATGTACTAATAATCTTCAGAATTAAAGACAACAAAGTTTATATATATTTATATGTTGTTTATATGGACATAAATATTCAGTAAATAATGGGCACAGTCTGGCTTAAGACATTTGACATAGATATTGTCATAAGTTTTTTGCTTCGCATGCGAACAGGTAATTACTCTTAAGCAAAGCTCCATTGAATGGCTTGGGTAAGCTACTTTTACCATACGAAGATCATGAATGTACATTCATTTTACTATATTATAAATTGGTTATTACACTATTGTTAAAACAATTTGAATATCTAAAAAAAAATTATTGGCGGAGAAATTATTAATAATGCCGCAGGAAAAACTGTTTGCAAGTAATTTAACCATACTCTTGTTTATTTTCAGGTAAGCAGACCGGAGAGAATTTCAGCACAGTTTGTTGTAAGTCTTTAAGCTATTTTCGTTGCTTCGTTTTAAGGAAAGGCTAACAATCTAAAGGTTATTTTCACTTCCAATGAATATAGAACTCTCATACCTTCTATTATCCGTCTTCATTGGTTTCTGCAAACCATCTTCTGTTGGCGAGCGCTTTCGGACATAGTCCATCCTTGTGGACGAATACACACAGAGTTAAATACAGACCGTGACAGTGAACGCATGTATTCGGCCACAAAGATGGACAATGTCCAAAAGCGCTCGCCAACAGAAGATGGTTTGCAGAAACCAATGAAGACGGATAATAGAAGGTATGAAAGGCTAACACCTTTGTTTGTTGTACCCCGTTCCCCACATATGGAATAGACTTCCTATACGTACCTAGGTACACGTACCTCTAGAACAAAGCTTGCTGGTATGTCAACGTGGGAGTGACTCGGAAAGTCCACGGCCCACAATCCCGCTCCTCTGATACATTAGCAATTCAAAGATTAGCGTTTACACAGACAAGCGATAAGATCGGATCCCGGCGGCCGCACTAAACTTTCGTCTGGTGCCCACTCCCGTTCCGTCATCAGCGATGGATAAGTGCTCCATCATCTTTGGGCAAGCGTTTTCTTTTTCTCGTCCTCCAGGAGATTTCTCTATCTCTCTAAAATTGGGCGAAACCCATTTGTCTCATCACAAAAATGCGTTTTATATTCTATGAGTTCATTAAGAAAAATAAAGTTAATACCGTTTTTGTTTAATTAATTCAAAAATTAAACACGCAAGAATTTGTACATCTATAATTTTGACCTTATTTTTAGCTTCTCCATCGTAGGATTTTTCAAAAGTCGCGTCATTGCACCAAAGGGAAAAGCTTTATTTTTCAACTGGTAATCTACCAAAACTTAAGATTTAATCTCATTTGTTATTTCTCTTAGACTAAATAAAATACATTTAACGAGAAAACTAACTGGAAAGTGTTTATGTGCTTCTGGTTATTGGTAATCGATATAAAACTGCATTTTTATACCGATATTTATATCGTAAATAAGTTTCCTCCTTATCCACTTCCTTTTTACAAAAATATAAAAGATACATTAATAGCTAATGGTTAAAATAATGCAAGAAAGAAGGAAACAATACCGATTTATAGCTCACTTAATGAATTCATTTTAAAATGTATTTAATAGAAATATTTTAATTAATATAGAGAGTGTGAAATAGGTGATGTATAGATAACTATTATCTCACGCAACTTACTCGTCTACACAATTCTTACTCAATTCCCAATGTACAGGGAATTAGAGACTGTATGGTCAACCCATATTTCGCTTTAAGGTGTTCTCAATCTTCATTGATTTACATCCAAATCTCTTTGACGAAAATCAGATTTTGGGGAATCCTACCATATAGTGACTTGTATTTTCATAACTGGCAAACAAATCGAAAACGTGCGTCATCATCATGACTGAAGGATTTTCGAAGATTCTCAAATTATGTATCTCTTCTCTTTAACCTCAGGCAGTAAAAGCTTTTAATCGAGTGCCGATTTCTTTCCACTTGAGAATTCATTTTGGGAATGGATAGTTTCCTTATGGGTTGGAATCTCACATTATTCTTTAAAATTAAATCCTGTTAAAATCTTTATGGTTTCCCTCTGTATGTTCATTCTTCCCGCCACATCAGAGGCCATATCCTTAAATCAGTGGATTTAGAAATCCTTTATATTAGGATTCTCGTTTTATTACTCACTTGCTCTTCAGATTTGCTCTGAAAAATAAAGGACTACATTCCCTTCGTGTTTACAAGACATGGTATTTTTAAATACCGTAGAAGATTTTCAAAAGTTTTTTTTTTTAATTATATAAAATTCACCTTCAATACCCATTAAGAAATAAAAAACAAAAACAGAGATACGAATTAAAATTGTGACAAATTTAGTTATCTATTCCTGAGTTAAGATTCAAGTATAGAAATGTAGTGAATTTCAAACACGACTTTTAAAACCAGACAAAATTGTTCGAATTAAAACTCAACTTAAAATAAAGCTCCAGGTTTCTCAGATCTTCCTCACATCTTTTATTTATGTTAATTATTTGTTCATATTGGTGTATTTCATAATGTTCATATTTCAACTGATAGCAGTCGGGAATGCCTTCATGACAGCCTTTTAATAAAAGTTGTATATATTTTCCCCAAAGTACTACTTATCAGACGCCAGAGACTCCAGTGAGTGTGTCATTTGCGCGCGTTCTCGCGTCTGTGAGTACGTGCATGGCTGCATAGTCAGTCTCGCAGACGTGAGCATTCTCTAGTCCCTACGCAGCCATACATTCCACCAGCTGCAGTGGGACGCCTTCATGACCCGGGGTGTGCGCCCAAATGACTGGGCTGGTGGTCAGTGTAGAACTGCACATAGTTCGCGCTCGGCTGCGCCGGGGAAAGTGTGGGTGGCGGTCTTGGCAAGGATCCTTCAGGAACACTGTCACACAAGTCTCGCTTCTTCTTCACTCTCGGACAGGTAGCGTCTTTTATCTTTATGAAATATTTGTTACTTATATTAAAACGAAAGACACCCTAAAAAGATTTTCAATCGGCTATAAAAAATCATGTTTCTTATAAGCGATACTTCAAGGCTCATTATTATAGCCCTTATTTCAAGGGCGCCACTATATATCAAGATATCTGTTGGTCTCCCAAGTCGGTCATTCTGGATTTAAGTTCCCGCTCTCCGAGAAATGTATCAATAAATAAACGTCGACTCAGTGGTATAGTATTTAAAATAGAGTGGCTTCTTATACATGAACCCTAAATCATTGTGTTTAAATCGTTGCTTAGATGGTTTTAAAAAAATAGCTTACTGAAAAAGTAAATAAATTATTAATTCATAACAGATTTTCGTACTATATGTGCCATTATTTCGTTTTGCAATTCATTAAGTGTATTGATTTGACTAAAATTGCATTCAATTGTAAACACATATTAAAACAACTGTAAATATTTATTCAGCCAGTTTGGGTGTGATTTGTTAAAAAAGAAAAACTATTTAGAAAGTATAATCATTATTATATATCTGTTCAATATACACGGACATTTTTTTTTATTATGATGTTTTGACACTAAATTAAACCCTGAGATGTGTGTGTGTGTATTATCAGTGTGGTTTTCTCACTCTCACTCTGCTGATTTATCTCTGTCCCTTGATCAGCTTATATTAAAAATAAGAGCTTAGCCAATTTCATGTATATTTAAAATAAATAGATTTGACCCCAGGAGCCTCTCCTTGAAATTACTCAATATTATGTATAATATCTTTGTTGTACAAGAAAGTATATAAAATAGACGTTAAAAAAGATAAGGGAAAGCCTTTATGATCAGAAGTATTGTATAATAAGCTATATACTGTAAATATATAGATAGTCATGTGTTGCAATCGTCATCTATTAAAGCGCCCGAAGTGGGAGAATTTTTCGACTTAATAAGGATATAAAATATTTAAAATATATGGGTTTTTTTTTTTGTTTTTTTTTGTACTTTTAAGATTTTTATCTGGAAGGGTTAAACAGCCCCATTGTTCTACGTCACCTAAATGTCCCTAGAATGAAACTACCAAATATACCTATAATGTCTCGTATTCTTTTGCATTTGTAATTTTCTAAAGGAAAACTTTTTAAGGTGTAGTTGGGTTCTGAGAGGTCTTCTCCGACGGTTACTCGATCAACTTCATCATCTTCAATTTAAATTCAGCGAGAAAGCTTGTTGACGAGAAGAATCCAATTTCGGTTGGAGAATGACTGTTTGGTGTAATATATCTTAATATGCGCTTGTTACATAATGAAGTCTTGACTCAATAACTTTTTATAAGAAGATAAATGTTGAAAATCTATCCATATCTTAGATATATATCTACCCACCGACTTGACGTCATGTCATGTTAACTAATATCAATACGTTTCATAACACAAAATCAGTCGAGGCCGATTTTGACCAGTCATTCCAGGATAATTTTTTTGAACATGCCATTAAATGGACGATTTTTTGAAAGAGAATGAATGAATTAGGACAATATTTCATAAAATAATAACGATAACAATTTAAATTAAGTATCAAACGGTTTTCTAATTGCTTTGCTTTGAAAGGACTAAATTAAATATTTCATTTTTTCTTTCTATTTATTATACAATTATTTTTAATTAGAAAATACCTTAAGGGTATTTGAATCGCTGTTTATAATTACTAATTATAAACGAATACTAAAGTTGACATTTGTAATGAAAATCTACATAAAGTCTATGCTGATTATTTAATATCATGTTGGGCGTTTTCGTGATGAGTACTAAAACGAAATATATACTTTGGGGATTCATTATACTATTTGATATCCAATGTTTTGTTAAGTGAGAAAGACATTGCTATAAGCACTGGGCGATGGCCCTGGCTGGAAGCATGGCAATCTGGAGCTGGTCGTGGTGCAAGAGTCCCCCCAGATGTGGCCCAACCATGGAAAATGGATTGTCAGGGAGCCAACATCTGTTTCGCAAACTTGTCCTCTCACAAAACTTTACCATAACTTGGGATTGCTACCGATACCTAGGGCTGAATAACCCCTTTCACTGGAGTTACCCGCCATTCCAGCAATAAAATAGTCTTAACAGCCGTTTTTATTTTATTGCTAAAGTGCTGGAGCATTTTGTAACAGATTTCCCTCGATGAATTTTTTTTTGATATTTTGCAATCTAATATTGTAAAAAATATTATTAATTTATAATTATTNTTTTTCTCTGAGTATTAAATGTATTACATATCAAAAGTATAATAATAAAAATATTTGTTTGGAAGAGGTTCATTTTTTTTTATACAAACATTTATTTAAATAATTTTAGATTGGGTTTAGAATAAGAACAATTGCAAAATATCATTGCAAATATCATTTGAAAATCAATATTTATTGATTAGGGAATATATTTACTACCACTCTATTTTCATTACTTAGGATGTAATTGTATTTGTTCAAAAATTCTGATACGGACTTTTTACTTCGACTTTAGCTAGATGTCGTTTCGGGTGGTCTTGTTGAGTCACATGCCTTAAGAGACCTGAGTCTCCGTCTCTTTCTGAAAAATGCCGTGTGTTTTACCATCCCTAATTCATTCATTTTCTTTTTGATTTGATTTTCGAACTATTTAAGATCAAATTAGGTAAGAAAAAACATAGTGTAATATAGTTTAAAGCAATATAGTGTTAAGTAAATTTTTATGAATACAAGATTGCATGTCTATCAATCAGTCGCATCTATCTCATTTTTTTCTTAAATATTCCCATTCTTTGGAATTAAAGTGCCTTAGCAGGTATAACCACAAGCCTTATCTAGATCCAAAAACAATAGTCTGAGATTTTTTGACATTCGAAGGTAGCTTATTTGTCAAATGCCAAGAACATATTGAATTTAAGTCATTTTGAGTTTTCGAGATTACAGCTTGTAATTCTTCTGGAGGGAGGGACAAGTAAATTTGAGTATCAACAGCGTAAATGTGATAGGAACAGTGTCTAATGGAATGGTTGAGATCATTAATATTGGCAGAAAACATGGTGGCAGAGATGCTAGAGTCCTGCGGGACTCCAGATGTAATTGGAAGAGGGGAAGATAAAGGTGCTTCGGGGATAGAAACTACAGGAATGAATGACTGAAAATAATTTTTTATAAAAGCTTCCTTCTTTGTTTGTTTTTTTAATTTTTAAGATAGTATACCTGTATGATTAAAAGCTTCTCTAATATTAGATGAACCTTTTGACCGTCCTATAATATGAATTTGTGAATTTATTACAAGTACTTTGAATTTCCATTTAGTGATTATATTTGTTCTATGGTCAAGCTCGACTTTTTAATCGCATAATATGATATTAATAATAAGATATTTTATATTAAGATTTTTTTTCTAATATAATAGCTTAATCTATTTAATAGATTTTCATTATAATAATAAGTAAGGATAACAAATTTCCCTGGAATACACAACTTAAACGAAATCCCTTTTTTCTTGTTACACATTATTGTAGTCCTTATAAGAGATTATTCAACTGGCTGAGGAAATGCAGAGGCCACCAGCCCTGAAGGAGAAAATAAACAACTAAGGCGTGGAGGCCATTGAAACGGTATGGACTCATCAAAATAAAGTGGCAATTGTATCGAGGTTGCGATGACCTTGTCGGACTGTCCTTCCGCTGTGTCTCTGGGTCTGAGGGGCATAACTACAACTGTGTGTGTGTTTGAGTATGGTCATGGCCTTTATGTGCTACTCAGGTGTGGTCAACATGCCACTCCTGTATTATGTAGCAAGCTCCATGTACTCAAGTCTTAACACCTTACTTAAGCTGGCGAATACTCCGTTCAATGCTTCTGCGCACAGGCGTTCATCATTAGTTTATTAATATTTAACTAAAGCCTGCAGCCAATCCATTAGCATGCTTCGTGGAGTACTGTACGTTCTTTAAATTTAGTCATTGCCACATCTGCAACCTGATGGGATTTCTTGCAAGCCAGTTGACATGTGATTGTCATCTTGACAAGCAACCTTAAAACACTCTTCGAAAAAAATATTCAGCTGTATACTAATGTTATACACGAGGACAAAGCTTAAGAATGATGAGAAAGAGAGCTGACAGATACGTGACTTGTACAGTCATATGTCAAGGGTGTCGCCCTTCGTATATTAACATATACTACTACGAAATATGCCCCTTTTGTGTTACCTTTTTAAGTATTGGGTAATTATTTATTTTATCAGCGATATTCTAGGTACTTATTCGATCTTGACGAATTCCATTTTTATTTTTGAAGAGAAATATAATATAATGTGTATAATATCTATATATACATATATAAAATAGGATGAGTGTATGTATTTAACGTATGGACTTTAAAACGGCTGGGCCGATTTTGATACAATTTTCAGGGAATCCTCAGACAGGCGGGTGACACTGTGATTTTTGATTTTCGGTCTGCGCGCGGAGGGGCATAGCAAAGTCAAATTTTCATTTTCAATTTTTTGAAATCTACACTATATGTAAATTATTATTTGAAAAACTTTATAATTGGTATTCCAAGAATTTTTATTTGAAGGCTCAATTTAAATCGTGTGATAATACAACACTAATGCTTGCTTAGGGCCAGCAACGCCCTAAAAAAAAAATTTGGCAAAACAAAGTTTGCCGGGTCTGCTAGTATTATATACAACGTTAGATTGGATAATTTATTTTGTTTGTGGAAAGATGTGATGATACTTTGCAACAATTAATAATAAATTTGGGTAGAACAACAACCTTTACCGAACCCCAACAATTTCTCTACTAATCGCTGTGTTTCGTGACTAATTTTTTTTAAATAAAGTTTTTTCGTTCAGATGTTGGAAAATCATTAAAAGCATTTTAAATTGTGTTTACTTAATTTATTTAAGTATTCTTCGCATTAGTGATCAGAAGCCTTAAATGAACTGTTGAAAAAGCGTATATGAGAGCTATATATAGAGGGAAGTTGGCATTTTTGTCGGAAAACCTAAGAAGGGAAGGGTCCTTGAGCAGGTTCTTCGGGAAACGCTGAAGAAGGAGAGGCTAAGAAAAAGAAGGTGACCGAAGCCGGTGTCCGGATCCCACAAGGCTGGAAGTCGCGCCGGTCCGTGTCCTCGAAAGCGAGCCGACTCCTTTGTCTTAAGCAGATACCCTCTGACGGCCATCCTTGTCCGAACCCTCCCTCGACACAGGTCAACTTCTCTCCTGAACAAAGAGGAATGTCTACATCCAGTCTAATCCATTCACGATAATAACTAAACCGAAATTCTATTCTGAACTTCAATCATTTCTGGACTCTCCTAAAATTACATATATTTTTTATTAGCTCTTGTTATTATTATTTTCTAACTTATTAGTTTTTGAGACAGATAATAACTTATTTCAAGACAAGTATTTGGATACAAATAATTAATGTCTCAACTCTGTATAAAATGTGTTTATTCGCCAATATTTTAACCAAGGACTATTTCCGAGCGTTAAAACTAACATATAATAATGATAATTCCATTAAAATTTATTAAATAAATTAAATAGGAACCTTAAACATAGATTATTAAAAAAATGTATTTAATTTTTAATAATGATGAAAATAAGTAATAATAAATAAAGGAAATGGAATTCACATTGGGCAAAAATAGAATTAAATCACATACTTTTATGTGATAAGATTATCTTTCAAAGAATAATTCTAGAGGATATAATATTCATGTCTATTATTGATATTTGTTTAAATTCAGATACTTGCCTTGAAATGACTTAAATTAATTTAAAGTAATTTTACCAACATTAAGAAAAATGTTACAAAAAACTTAAAATAATTAAATTTTCGATAGAGCTTGTCAAGCAAGAAAAATGCAAAATTTGATCTTCCTTATTCTATATATAAAACGTGGAATGAATTAAAAAACTAAATAAATTAGACCTAGACAGAAATGAAAATAATGACTTAAGAGAAGAAGGTAAATTATTTGTCAAACATATATATTAAATATTCATGTAGAAGTATTACAAAATATAAATATATATATATATATATATATATATATATANATTAATATATATGACACATTAGAAATTAATTCAGTTTCATTTTAGGCTAGCTTATCTAAATAAATTTACTAATCCCAACTTTATGAAAAAGTAAAAAATAAGAATCAGATGTTATTTACAGAATACAATTGCTACATTATCAGCATTTTTATGTATGTCAGACTTGTCAGTTTTTGAGAAAAATAGTTTTTCAGCAATAAAAAATACACTTACTTGCCTATTGCATTAAAGAATTATTCAAACAATTTTTAAAAATCTGCTGATAATCATGAATTATATATTTCTTTAAAAAAGCAAAGAAAGTGTAAATGATGTAATTCGTCTAAGAAACCGGAGAAGAAAGAGAGTATAAATCTGAGCTTGCTCTAATATGTACATGAGAGAAAGAAAACGCGAATAAGAGAAAAAAGAAGATTTTACTGCGTGAGTATTCACGTGAGTGTTGCACAGGTCTATACCAAAATTACAAAAGGGATTTGCTCCTCAACATGCACATATTTGTAAGATATCAGATCTAAAATTAATGAGAATAAATGCAAATTTCTATAGCCTGACCTTGAACCATTCACAAAACACGAGGTTACGATGTACGGCAAGTGTTATGGCGTGGGAGGTTGTTTCGAGATAAAACTCGATGTGGATACTGTAACTGACAGCAAGCGATTACTCAAACACATTTGTTTATCAGTTCTAATTATATTCAGCCTAATAAATCACAGATTAAATTCCGATTCTTTTGAATCTGAGATTCAGGCAATGCTACGGCCGAGTCAGTAATGTGCGAAATTTATCACGAAGCTCTTAAGCTGATCCGTAAATTCAGCGCAGGTAAAGTCAGAGATCCGTGAATCACTCGTCTAAATCTGTATTCAGACTGATGGGGATGACATTTAAATGGTCTTTCTTTCCTTTAAAATCTTACCCTTTGAGTTAGGGATTGAAAAGAAGCTTAACATATTATTTGTATACTTTAATGTTTTATTTTTTCGAAAAGTAACTTAATTTCTTGAAGAAAGTTTATTTTTAAAAAAAAACAGTAAACAAGAATAAGAACTTTCAATACCCCTTAATTGTTCTAATAGTTTCGCAGCTCTTGGATTTCTCATCAGGAGTCTAAACTAAAGAGGACGTTTTACGTATGAACCTACCGCTATGAAAACAACGTCGTCGGCTATTCACAGATAATTTTCAGTATCTGAACTGGTAGAATAACAAATCAGTTTTGGAAATTTATCTTCTTTATCTGTTACTTTTCGTCATTCATTATAAAAAAGAAAATGAAATAATATCGTAAATATATATTTTGCGTAAGAATTTTTAAAATGTTACATAAAATTTTCAAAATCACTACTATTATATTCTACAAATTGTTCTAATAAAATTAATTATAAAAAAGATATTAATGATTTTTTAAATATTTTTTCTAATCTACCCTACCTCCCTTTCCATCCCAATATACTTCAATGAATTTCAGCCATTGGAGAACGCAACCAAGTACTTGAAGAAAGAAGCCTAAAAGACAAATTTTATTTCTTTATTGACAAATTAATAACACTATAAGCTGCAAAGTCATTAAAAATGTGTAACAATTTTATGGTGTAATTCATTTTATTGATGGTGTTTGCGGCGTATAAAATGGGCAGATATATACAAAAATTTTTGAAGCAGTCTGATAACAATACAGGAACTTTAAAACGAAATTTTGGCGTACGTAGGGAAACTAAGGTTTAACAATAATTGCCAACATTGAGACCAGAGATAAATCAATTTACCCTATCCATAATTCACTTAGATCATCTAATTTTCCATAAATAGGCTGGTTTAAATTTTGCAGCCATATTTGAATGAGTGTGTTTGTTGAAGCATGCATTTTGTTCAAAATACGTATATTTTTCTACTCAGACATTTTATATAAGAATTTAAAAAACCTTTTACTTGGATCAAAGGAAGTCGGTTAAAATAAGTAAGTAGTTTGTCAAAGGAGAAATTCCTGAACAATAATAAACATATTAGGACATTGTAATTTTCATACAATTCCCACAAAAATAACCAATGACTGTCTAAAATAATAAAGACATTGAAGAACAATTGGTTTTCCAGAAAATCTTAGATGTACATGACTTATATGACATTGACAATTCAATTCCGGTTCAGTTGGTAATTCTATGAACTCATGGAGTGACTCAAGAGAGTATTGTATTGGAGGATGTATTGGATTTACTATATAAAATGTCAAACCAGCTGTATCTGGAGGAATTGTCACTGTATAATGAGGGAAGGGTAGACGAGTAGGTGCCGTACATAAGAGTAGGTTCAGCGACCCCGCCTTCAAACAACAGCTCTCACTACGGTATTGGCGATGGGCGATGCAGAATGGGCCGTCTCTCGACAAAGGCCGACGTGATTAGTTCGCCGGTGACGACAGTGTCCGAGCTCCGCTGCCGGAATCAATCCGACCGACAGAGGAGGCCACGCACAATGACCGTGGCGAAGCACCCCGGAGATCATCTCGCGTCATTATAGTGGCGTGTGGGATCCGAAACTCACATTGGTAGTGCGGTGGAGGAAAGACGGTCACGCGAAAGTAGCGTCAACTGAGCGGATTCCCCCCCTCTTAATTTCGTATCACAAGCAACCCATTTGCGGTAGTGGAAACTGCTAAAATACTACATCTATACCTAACTCGTGCACAATACCATCGGGTATTTTGTCCACAGGAGTAGGATGAAAATTACTGCTCCAATATTATACACAAGCACAGACACAAATTCACACACGCGCGCGCTCCCGGACTTCCACGTCTACGGTATTTAAACTTATTTGTGCACAGCATATCATTCAATCAAGTTCGTAAATAGTTTAAATCAGTCGAGAGGGAGGGGAGGAGGTTAAAAGAAATTTTTAAAAACCTATAAAATCGTCTCGTAAAATCTTTTTTTAGATTTATAAAAAAAAAAAATAGATGGACAATGAAATTTTCTGATCATATACAGGATGTTAACTGACTGTTAATATTATAATAGTGAAAAGAGCTAGAATTTGGTCAATGAATTTTAAATTAAACATATTTGCAAATCAAAAAGTTTTTGTTATGGCAAACGCTTGGTCTGAAGGCCTTTTTCAGGGCTACAGGAATAGTAAAGGGAGAAACCTTTATTTTGAAAGAATAAAAATTAAATTCATAATTTGGGCTTTCTATCGTTAAATGAATTCATTTCTGGCCATAACATGAATAGTTTGGGTGGGGGGAGATTAAGGAAAAAATAATTGAATAATCGATATCACTATTATTATTATGACAAAATATTCGAACATTATTGATGGAGAATTCATTTTACTGACATCTTTACGTAAAACGCAGAATTAAAAAGACATTTAATTATGTGACTATTAATGATGGACGTTTTCACCCCCACTCTCCTCAAAAATAGTCTAGAGCCTTTCCTATCTTACCTCAAACACTCATTAACTTCATCTGTAAAATCAATTAAGCATTTAATCTTATTTAGGTTCATCTTCAATGAAAAATAGGAAATCTGCTTAGTTCAGTGTGCTCTTGAGTGACGCTCTTTTGTAGGAAATGAGGTCTTGGACTGAAGGGATATTGAAGTCGTGGGGATGGGAAGAGTTGGATACATAACGGGGAGTTGCATTTAAGATTTTTTTTTTTAGGATTTTGGATAGTAAGGATTGGACTCATTGGACGTTGGAAGGCTTGGCGGCAACTAAATACATTAAAGTGTAAACGTCACTCTAAAAGTAAATGATAAGAAAGTGATTTATGTAATTACTAAGGGAAATCGGAACACCTATGGGAGGAGGGAAAACGTGATTCTGAGACATGTACAGAACTAACAATGGTTAAAATTGTTTTTATGTTAATCATGCAATATTGCGTGCATAACTTTGTCCACGTATGTGTTTCTTATTTTAATATCCACCGAAAAATATAGTAAAATAAATGTTCCGATAACAAAATATATTAACTATTAATATTGTAAAAATATCGTTGCGACAAATAAAAATCTATGGTCGCTTGAACACTCGAAAATTATTTAAAAAAATTACATCTTTTCTATTTGGAGACTCATTTTCTGCAGTTATAAAAAAAAATTAATGAACTCATCAACACTGTTGAGATTTTATTTATTCGGGGATTATTTTTTGCACTAGTATTGTACCCTTTTGTGGGTTTCAATGTCTTCGAAAAGGCCATTGAAACACACTTTTGAGCAAGCATCAGATACTATACATACTCGTGGTATTTCAACTTAAACTACTGAGTCTGGTATTTCAATGAAACAAAGCCTACATCACAATAGGACTTCTCCCGCCTATCTACTTCCATTGTTCTTTAGCTGCACTTCTCTGTCAGCAGGGTCTTATCATTGTACCTCCAGAGTTTGAAGTCTAAGATCGTCTGTCTGCCGTCTGTTCAAAGAGCAAAAGTCCAAGAAGTAGGCTAATTAAGAAGCCATTTACCAATTAAATTAGGGGTGCCAGGGTAGCTCATGGAATCCGTTCGGGTCTCACAACCCTGGCACTGCGGGTTCGAATCCCGTCCAGGGAAATCTTTTATTTATTATTAGAGCCATGGATGTTTGGAATGAGATAGTCCCTCCCTCAATGAATCTAAGTGGTTGAATGGGAGGCTAACACAATAATAAAAAAATTAAATTAAATTTTGGAATGTCACATATGTTGGTTCTGCAGTTCCCAAACATATTGTCTTTAACGGTTGTTGTCCGCCCAGACTTTTATGATAAAATTAGTCATTTACTCTTATCTGTGGTCATCTTTAATGAAACATGAGGAAATTTACTTAGTTCAGCCAGCTCCTGCCCAACGGACTTTTATTCTTCACTAGAGTTTTGTGAATACTTTGTACATTAATTTTTTCCTTCTGTCCCTCTCAAAAACGGGAGAAATGATTCTAACTGTCAAACAAGGAGGGATACGTAGAGTGAACACAACATATGTTTTATTTATCGCTGGATTATTATCTGAGTTGTCTATAGTTGTCTGGAAGACGACAAGAAAAATGACACAGCAACACGTTGAATGGTTTCTTAGTCTGCTTGATACGCTCGCAAGACGCATCAATTCCCCTGGAGATGGATAAAAAGTGAAATTATAGAAGGAACCTTTCTTCCTAATCCAGTTGGCATTTCAGTATTGTTTACTTCCATTTTCATGAGTCAGTTTTTGCTGAGTTGTCCAAGGTGTAGAGTTCACCTGCATTGTCTTTTGTCCGCCGTAATCGGCTGCCATCTTACCTTATCTCCAGTATTTTGTTCGTTCAAACCTTGAACCACTTCAGATATCTCAAGTAAAATGAATATTTTCCCCTTGGATTCATTTTTAGTTTAGTTTTACTTCTCACAAAAAATAATAAATTAAAACATTTTTTAAAGAATCCATCAAGTTTCTTATCTGGTATGCATGAAGTGGATGAAAGGAATTGTATCTTTAGACAAAAGACTATGTGCAAATGGATGAGAATCGGAATATGAATTCTATTTAAATGACTTCGCAGTAATGATGGACAAACAATCAACTTTCCAAATAAGTTAATTTAAAATACCATGATGTTTAAATTCAATTTATAATTACAAAACTCTTTTACTTGCTTTTTCTTGAAGCATTCCTCCTACAGCCTTCATTTTTATTGTAATTAATATCGTAAAATACTAATATCGCGGGAACTACAAAAATAAATACAAATATTGAGTGATTTAATTCATTAGGCTTGAAATAAACCTCTCTCACATACTTATTAATGTTATTCTTTTTTAAATAGAGACTACCATCACTTTAAATTTAAAAAAAATCTTAAATACTAATATGAACATTGACTTATTAATATATTTGCAAAAATTTATGTTTTCTGTGAAAACCGCTTTCCAGATTAAATCCCCTTGCTTTATATTTAATAAATTTATTATTATATTTAATAAATTATTTTAAAAAAATAAGTTATCCCACACACCCTTTCACAGGCGTCGTGACATTAATATTCTCTCTCTATAATATTTATACTTATATTTATACAAAATAACATTTATTATTTATTTTGTTGATGTGGGACTCTTGATCACTCTCTCTTCTTCTCTTTGGTATAATCTTATATTTTTTAATTGATTTGAGTGACAGATATTTCATTGACAAACACACTCAATATTTGTAATGCCATAGCATCAGTAGATACATAGTCTATATCACAACAAATTTTGAGTGACTTCATGAGCACCATGTAAATGCTTTGGAGGAACAATGTTGCCGGCCTGCAATCGTAGTGGATAAGCTTAAATCCCCTTCCCTTCTCTGGATCTCTGTGCTACTAGAGTTGATTTCATCCCTTACTCTCGAACTCTAGTTCCTGTACTTGCCTTTGGTCAGTTCAGTGACTTCTCCCTCCCATACAGAAGAAATGTCACCTGAGAAGGGATGTCGCAGGGTTAACCCCTCTTCCCTTTCCTATTCAGCTTGTCACTGCCACTGTTTCAAGTTAAGTCAGCAACCTGCATTCGTAAGCTCCAGAGTCTTGAGCATGAATGTAAACACTACGTTCAGAAACTAGGTCACAAGGACAACGTTTCATTTGAACTGTTACACTTCTGAATACAATAGGCTTGTAGACATTTTTTAAGCCTACTAATAATTCTATATTGTTTTGTTTATTGTATTAATTCTATTCTGAAATTTTCTAATGAATTTAAATCAAATGTCGTACAAAATAAAACAACTCAAGGAAAGAAAAGGACATTTCCAGTTTGTGAAAAATAGAAATTTATATACAATTTTACCCTCTGTAATTTATTTTTACCAAGTTGAATGTATGATATGAAAGGAATTGATACGTGTGTAACCTCATTTTAGGAAGTAGTTTTGATTACGATATGACATTGTATACTTCACTACATCATACCGCTTGCCTAATACACAAATCTGTTGTAATTAGTTGATACAACCCTATTCTAGGGGGGTTAAATAAACACTTACAGGTGTTTGCGCGCGCATAGGCAGATACACAGCCTTCTGCAGAACTGAATATTTACTACAATATGCAATCCCTCAGAATCCAGTGGGGGCTAGGGGGAATGGATCACTTCTAAACATCGTCACTTCTATTCTGATACGCGAATCGCCGCCGTGAAATTACTCCTCTCGACTAGACCTACAATTCATAACAATAGTTCTCAGGCATTTCTTTATCTCCTTCCTACATTTTTTTGCCCCCAGACTGAACATTTTCTTCAGCTGAATACTCTGTTGTTTCTTATGAGACCACTGTCCTTCTGACCTCCCTCGAGGACTCCGTCGTGCTCCGTTGAATACGTAGAGGTCCGAATGTGGAAATGTCGCTCATAGGGAAGCTGCTCGTGGCCTCCTTTTTTTCCTCGGGAAAAAGACTTGAAATTATTTTGAGCCAGTTTGAGATTATACTTTTCGCTTCTTGGTTTCTTATTGTTAAATTTTTTCTTTTCCTTTTTTATTCTAAAAAAAATTAATAAAAAATATAGATTGACCTCCACTCTTTTCTGTCCTGGATCCTTGAATACGGCTTTCTATTAAGCCCAGCAAATCAAATAATAGATCTAGAAATCGTGGGCAATAGTACTTTTCTAGGTAGATGTCGTTGTCCACTTCTATTTTAGATAATCATTAATTTAATATCCAGATGAAAACTTATCCAGATACCAGTTAACCGCCTTTTTAAAATTTTTTTTTTTAATATGATAGTCATTGGATTGACAGGAACCTAATTGATACTGAAACCATTATCAACTGTCTCTAATATGATGTGTAGGACATAGCCGTTTGACTCTTTTTGTCTCTCGTTTCTTTCATTATTTGGGGTTCAATCTTCTCTCCCTCAATATTATTTTCAAAGAAGAGAGGATGGTGGATGATCTCTCCAACCTAACCGGTTTTTCTTGAGTATCGTACCAAGGCAAGGTATTTTGCAAGTTATTAATAAGTCCTTAAGGGAAACTGAAATCTAGAACTACAAATTAAAAAATAAAAATAAAACGGAATCCTCGGGAATCGCCCACGTTGACATGGACGTAATCAAGCTATATGATAGGTAACAGGCATCGACCTTACTTTAGATATCCCCCACTTCAAATATGGAGAACATGAAAATTAATATTAAACAGTCATGTTCGGTGATACTTTGTCTTATTATATTCCTTGTCAGCATGAATATTTTACTCAAATTATTATTAATCATTAATCAATTTAAATTACTTATTAATATTGAAATAAATTACTGAAGATTCATTCTAAGTTAAAGATGACAATTACTTGTGAATATAACACATGTAACAATGTGATGAGCGATGAGAAGAAGAAAATGCTCTTTCCCGCCATGGTTGAATAATACATGTGTTGCACACATTCCTAAGTGTTTTATTACTTTTTCTTATTTGTACCTTTCTTACGGACCATAATAAAGTTACGTAAGTTTTCAGGGAAGTTGTCAAGTCTTTATTATTCTCTCCTCCCTTTGCAATAATTTACTTCAGAGGGATTATCTAAGTGACCCGTATTTAATGAGTCGTTAAAAGTCGTTACGACACCCTCTCAGATGGATGTAAATTGAAATCACATTAACTGATTATGTGCATCCTTAATTTATTTTAACTAGCACAACTCCGCGAAAAAAAAAATTCCTTTTATTTAGTGCTACGTCTATTTTAATGAGTAAAAATTGAAAAATTTATTATAATTATTGTTTCTTATTCGACTTGAATCTCAAGGATAACTCTTCTGATCTTTCTTCTATATCTTATTAATGTATTGTAAATCGTAACAAATATAAAAATTCTGATATTTTATTTTCCATATATTCATTAATCCATGAAAGAGTTTAATAAAATTATATTGTATGTAACAATATTTGAAACTGTATTATTCAAAATTATTNATATACACAAACTTATTTTTAATAGCGAATTTCTTTTTGATGAAGTATTGTTCTACATAAACTATGCTTTAAAATTTTCTAATCGAAGAAATAAATAATTATTTTAATTCTTATCACATGCACACGTATATATAACAAAAGAACCCATAAAAACCCATTAAAATGGATGAAATTACGTATTTACTATACTATACTTAATACATCATGCGTAGGAAAAGAAGTTATTAAAACCCAATCTTATTGTTTTAAATGAAAATATGTATTTACCATATTATATTTAATAGATAACGTTTAGAAATAAAAAATTATTAAAACAAGAAAGGTTTAATAAAACCATCATATACATGAACTACTTAATATTTTTGTTAAGTACGTGGTTATCGTATACATACCAAATTTATAATACAAGATAACTACTTAATATTAAATATTTTTAACAACATATTATTGATAATAGCTTATTATTATATTATTGTTAAGAGGTATTCTTTTAATAAATTCAGTCTACACAAAAAAACGCCTCGTAACTAGACCTAGCTGTACCTTGTTAAGTAAGCTATATATAT
>KZ807427.1:361188-386796 GCA_000696205.2 Oncopeltus fasciatus
GTATATATATATTCATATCTATACATACATATTTTCTTACAAATAATATTTCAATAAGACGCTTTGTTACATTCTGCTAATAAAATTAAAACATTGAAATTAAAAATTGAAGTTTATTATTTGACTTGTAAAAAAAAAAAATTGGCGTTCAGAACAAGGTGTTATTCTATGAAGGTGTCAACCTACAGACTACCAATCTCTCCATGGCCCTCCCACTCAAAGTGGTTCAGCGGAATATAAAAATAAATTACATAATCTGAAGGGTTAAACCAGAGCAGGGGTCGAACTCTCCATTAGGACGCAGAAGGCACGTATAGAAAATGTGAAATTTCTTCTTCTGAGCGTTTCTCTGGGGATGGTCTTCTTGAGGAGCTCATAAGAGAACACTGTAGACACTAAGTTTTATCCAAAACTTTGATGCCTCTTTGGGCTGGACTCTATTGCGAATCACGTTCCCCCTCCCCCTCCTTCCCCTTAGGCTTCTGCAGTCGTGCACAGGGCGTCTAATCTAGGGGACAACTTGAACGCACTAAAAAACAAGAACATTTGGAACAAAACCAGTTGAAACGATAGACATACAGATAGAAGAAAGATTGCAGTTGTGAAGAGTGAAGACAAAACTAGCCTGCAGAAAAATAGTCAATATATGAAAACAGCAAAGATTTTTATATGAAAGTTTAGTTTCCTATATTTTTAAAAATCTAAACAAATGCATTATTGAACCAAAACAATACATAAAAATAATGAAACTTATTTCTATGCCATTTGTTCTCGCATAGAAACACACAAATTTTTAATTTTGCAAATTTAAACCCCTTATTTTGTGCTTTCAACAAATATTTAGTTACTATTTGAAAGTATAACATGTTTAACGGAAAGGAAATATTAAATTTTACATTACGTTAATAAACTTTCTCTGAACAGAATACTAAAAGTATTTTATTAGATGATTTTAGTTGGGGTTCGGTCAAGGTAGATCCAAAAAAATACAAATTTAAAAAAATTTTAAGCCGAAACGTTGGCAGGTAGTCTTTTAAAAAAAATACACTTTTTTTAGGTTAGTATTTTTTTGGATCTACCTTGATCGAACCCCAACTAAAATCATCTAATAATATCTACGGTCAAAAAACTCTCCATTTAAAACAATTAATGAGAGGGAATAGAATAAAAAAATCTAACTGTCCCAGCCAGGAATCGAACCTGGATCTCCCGCTTTCCGGGCCGGTGCACTTACCATTTATCTCCATTTAAAAGTATTTTATTTGGATACTGGGTTCCTAAGAACATATTTAACATACTCATTTAACTGAAAACTGCTTATAATCTATGTCAAAACTTCATTAGATTGAATTTTTTTTTTCAATTATAATAATATCTTGTTTTGAAAAACATTCGATCGTGAGTGTAACCATTCATTTTCTCCAGGTAACCACCCTGCACTAAACTGATACTGAGATGGCTTTTATTTCTGGATAAAAACCTGCGCTAAGTGACACTCCAATACTACTTGAGTGAGACATAAAAGACACAAACGGATCTCTCATGCCAAGTCGCAATTTGGACCAAGTAATACATTTGGATAATCCGCAACTAAACTTATCCTAAAGCTATAATCAAGAAATAATAAGAAAAAAAAATATAAATATGAAATATTAACTTCAACAGATTTATTTATGTTGATTTTATAACGAAATAAAAAGAAAGAAATTAAGAATTTTACTTGAAAAGCATGTTTTAAAAAATCTTATGCCACAGTAGATACTCTCTTTAAATTGTCAATCGCCCTCTCAGCATTTGTAAAGGCAAATTATTAATAGCAGTCATGACCTAGATACCCTAAAGCAGGAGACACACCCATTGCCCCTGAAGAAGGTATGAAATACAAACCGAAACGCTGGCATTAATAACAACTCTTTTGTTTAGGAATTAGTTTCTAACTATTCGAATCCCAAGACCGAATCCCCGACCACGAATTCCTCCCATGAATGCAGGAGAAATGACGGGATCAAGAAATCTTACACAGCCCGCTTATCGGCACCACGATTAAGGTGAGCCGAGACATCGCTTCCAGGAAGCACAGAATCTCTGAATGGATATCTCTGGATGGACGGCTTCCGTCGGAGAAATCCCACTAGGTCAGCGGTCCAGGTCATGGGACAAATCCTCTCCCCCAATTTGCCACTTCTCAGCCACTCAGAGGAAGCTAGGGCGGGTGGTGAACCTTGGTTTCCACTATTACTATGCCATTCTACATGTGGAACTAATGCGTAAGTAGATGTCCGTCACGCAGGAGCTATGTCCACTAAACAGATTGCCCCTGTTATGGCCAGTAGACTAATTTCACCTTATGAGCTGGACAGTGGAATGAGGGTAAAACGGAACTCATAGCTGCACACCTAAATATATTTTTTATATTTATATCTTACCGTAAATTTTCTACTTTTATATACTATGTATTTTTTTTATAATATTTATAATTACGAAAATTATTGATATGGGATTATTCAAAACGCGCTACTCATTAAATTTCAACCAAAAATGAAAAAAAAACAAACAACGTTTATAATAAAAAGCCTAAATACCAGATTCAGTTTCTATTTTTTNCTTTTTTTTTTTTTTTTTTTTTTAGAAAGGGCCACAAAAACAAAGATTCTTTTAAAATAGTGAAATTTTGCTTATTAAGTATAAAAAATTTTATTAAATTACATACAGTGAAACTTATGTAATTTTTAGAGTTGATCTCTGGGATTGTCCAAAAATATTGATTTAGAACTAAATAATAATTTCAGTACACCGTAATTTATAATATAATTTTTAGACAATAATTGAATTAAAATAATTACATTTGCAATTGCTTCGCATTCGGAGAATATAGAAAATTTATAAGATAAAATGACAAAGGTTGGTTTGAAAAGACAGAAATTCTCATATTAAAAGCAACAGATAGTCCAGAAATTGAGAAAAAGTTAAATTCATAAACATTTTTCTCTAGAAAATTACATTTTTCGTCTATAATTTTCTACATACATAACAGAAAACCAAAATAAAACCCTACAAAATCGAATATATACTTATTAGAAAGAAAAATGGTTTAGTGCTATAAGTGGTTTAGGATTGTATTGAAAAATAGTCAATACCTTTGTTATTCTGAGAGCATAACACACACATATATATATATATATATATTCATTCATTTATTTATTTTTTATAAATATGCACTATTTATTTATATTTTTATGCACTAAACCATCTTTCTTTCCACTAAGTATATATTCGGTTTTGTAGGGATTTATTTTGGTTTTCTGGCAAGTAGGATCAGTGAAGATTTTTTTTTTTTTTTTTTTTAGAATGTTTCCAATGGTTATATAAAAGAGGTTTTTTTTTCAGGCTGAAATGAATTTAAAACTAGTATTGATTAATGGTGACTTTTGATCTTGTATGACCCCTTTAGAACTGACCAGTTGTAAGCGGACGTTAATCAGATATGAACGTGTGCAACGCTGTTGTGAGTAATCATCCCATCTTCACGGTCAGCGCACACAAATAGAATTTATTACCATAAGTCCTTAACTCAGATTTTGTTTATCTTCAATTAAATGACCTCAGTAAAGCCTTTTTTAAAAATAACCCGTCAATTTATTGACCTGTCCGAGCTGAAAGGTAGAAAAGTATTATGTTTGATTGTAATAAGAAGACAAAAAGAGAACTCTCAAACGAATACGTGTCAAATTTGGGGATATGGTCATCTATTGTTAGTTTTATGCAAGAGAAAATATGATGTTGATAGCGCTGGTCTAGCCCATGTGATCCGAACGGAACCTGGCAACACAGATGTAGTACCAATCTCGACATGCTTTTATTAAAAAACAAAAGTCTATACAATGCTTTACGAACCAATTTAACATATATTAATTTAACATGTTATTTCTAAATAGCCCTTCCCCCATGATATTGAGTTGTTCCATGAGTTGTTAACAAAATTTGGATAGGAATGGGAAGAATGTCATATGGCGTAGTCTAAGCTTCTCATTAATGCCATTTATGTGGAGTATCGATGAAAAGAGTGCGAAAGAAGAGAGCAAGAAAACCTTTTTTTCCAAATATGCGTTTTTAAAATATTATTATTATTATGGTGTAATATTATTAGTCTAAGCTTTACTTTCCGCACAGTTATAAGATACATGTTTCCTTTTTACAGTAAAATAAATAATTCACTATTGGAGTCTAGGTCTTAAGATGGATGTGCACCGAATCTCAATCACTTCGACTAACATTCGTTATTCTAGAAAAATACCGCTAAGAGTACTTATATCACGTACATAGACTTCTCGAAAATGGAAAGATTCAGAAATCATCACATTTCTATCAATGGTATAAGGTAAATTCATCGGTTTTGAGCTTATATGGACTAAGAGATGTAAACTTATTGCTAACGTCTGAGGGAGCTTTTCTTTAGAGAATATAAAGTTATTAAACATCATATAATAATTTTTTTTTATTCATTTTGAAAGTTATTTAGGTTTTATGATGCAAACTATAGAAATAATTCACTTATTATGTAAATCGGATGAGCTGGTAGCCCCCTTAACCCCCTGGAGGTAAAAGGCTACTTATAGTCGCGTGTAGAAGTAAATGAAGAAAGTAAATTTCTCATATTTATCACCTATAACAATTTCACGAGAAGAAAAAATGTTAAGGACGATATTTACGAATTTATTTATGAAGCTTCTATTCCAGCTTCTATTCTTTCCCTGTCAATCTAGAGTTTGAGCTCATTATCCTCTTCAGGTAGTAAGATCGACTTAGACATTTATCTTGGTCCATCTTTGATGAAAGATAGAAAATAAGCTCAGCTTTCGTAGTTTTTTGCGTAGTGGAAGACTTTTTTCTTCCAAGTTTTTATGAGAAGCTTTCAGACTTTGAAAATCTTCAAAGATGAAGCGTGAAAACATTACATTTTTAGTAAAAAAATGTTTTCAACACCATATAAACTGAATATAGAATGTAGTGTGATTAAAGAAATGAATATTCAATGGAAAACGTGAAGAATCTCTTTTCCCTTTGGCAATTGTTTTGTAATAGCCACACTCTCGAGTAATAACGGGTTCTAGAACTAGTTTTCTTGTAAATCACTTCCCACCTCGTCATACTTTTATTTATGGAAAAACTATTATCTCGTGAAAAAGAGAAGGAAAAGGCAAAGTTATGCGAAGGTGAATCATACTTTCTACATATTATGAATACAATGCCTCCCACACTGAAGTTAATGACCCGGGGAAATGGATTCACCTCCGACTCGTGGCTTTACAACTATTACGAACCATGTTCTGACCTAGAACCTGGTTTTTGACAAAGCTGTATTTTATTTTCCTTTTTTCCTCATAGCTCTACATGCTTTTTAACGGAAAGCGTGTATAATCCAGACTGAGGCTACACTGGGTGTAGGTTACGCTGTGTTGAAGGTTATGGACCTTTATGGTTAATCAACAGGTACGACTTTTCTATTTGAAGTGTTAGATATGGGTCAAGCCTCTTTATTTCTTCTTTTTGTACTTTACGACCTTAATCTTCTAACTAGCTATCATCGAACATATTGGATTTTTTTTTTCCTATAAATTGAATATGTTTGGTAGGATTGTTTGGTCCTTCAATTCGCTTCATAAAGTGTATTTGTGTGACCCTTTAAATGGATCTATGAGATGTTGAGATACTAAGTTCTTTAAAGATGATGACATACGCCTTTAAATTAGCTATATAAAGTAGGATTTAGGCCCTTTAAAAAAAATTAATAATTTAGTCATACACATTTGTTCCAGGTGATAGTACTGCTCGCCTTCATGATAGCTCTAAAGATAACTTTAAAATAATAACTTTAAATTTAAGCCGAAACGTCGACAGTTAATAAATTAAAAAATTTTATTACTGTATTTTTTTATCAGCCCGGACCGAACCCCAACAAAGTCTCTAACATTGATAAATAATAATATGATCGCAATTCTTGTCGTTAACAAAACATTTATTTTTAATCGGTTAATGAAGAATAACTTCAATATTCTTATTGGTCAATCTGAGAAGCTTTTTGCAACTGATTTAATTCCTTATTCGTATTATCCTACACTTAGTGAATATAACGTAAATTTGTATTAAAAACTGGGTAACAATACCCATAATCTTTTTACTAAATTATATTTTCTACTAAAACTTTATAAATTGGTCAATAATAATAGTTATAGCTTCATCGCCAATCATAAAATATAATTAGAAAATTCCTCTTCACTATTATACATGTAAGTTGAAAATTTTAAGTTAAGCATACTTCATTTTAAAAAGCGTTAAGTAATAAGTAAGCTTATTAATTACGTAATTAAGCTTAATCTTAAGCTAAAATTAAGTTATTAGGTTATTAATTTAATTATATTGAATATAAGATGATTAAATTTGACCGTGAAATGTTATATAAATCAGACAAAGACTGTTTCTAAATTGTACATTTTTTTCAGTAGAGGTTTTCAGCGGCTTTTTTGCCGTATTCTTGTGAAATGTATGGTAAATTAAAATATAATTGATTATTCTGTTAGTTTTTATTTTATAATACTGCTAACTGATGTTCAGTATATATTAAAATAAAAATAGTAATAAAGNAATAATAAATATATTAAAATAAAGATAATGAAAGTTATCTCCCTGGATATAACGGTAATATATAACTGCCTTCTACAGTTCATTACACTCTGTATTCAGGAGTGTGGAAAGGTGGACTCAGTTAATGTGCCTTTCTGCAGTTGACATGTGAAGAGAGGCGATTCCTTGTATTCCACAGTCAAAGATAACAGTCCTTAAGTTTGAGTAAAAGTTATAAGTCCTGTTACGCAGTTGTTTAGGACTCATTAAAATTCATTCAGAGAGTGTGTTTAGAATTTAAACCTCTCGCATGAATGAAAAATCGCAGTTGTAACAAGTAGTCCAACTTTTAGTTCTACTTATTTTTGGAGAGGTAGAGGTGAGGCCTCTCCAAATTTTTTTAATTTTCATAAATTTTTTGAAATGTTGATTTTTGAAAGTTTTATTGAAAACATCTTCCATGCGAGTATCACTTACAGTCCCTTTTCATCCAAATGTGTTTTAGGCGTATCTAGATTTAATACTTCAGGAGTTTAAATCTAATGAATTTGTCTTTTTAAATAAATCAATAAAATTAATCAGTCTTATAATGAACAATAAAGCCCTAATCGGAGCCATGCGTTTAGAGTACTTTGACTGCCCGCGGATATACCATTACCATCTCTTTTAGGTAATAAAGAAATAGAGTAAAACGAAATATAATAAAAATTGTAATAAAATAAAAATAAATAAAAGAGGTGTTGATTTCTGAATTGCATCTATGTACTGAGAAGCAAACAAGCTGTGGACATCCCTCTTTAGGTTTGTTCAACTCCCCAATGTCCCAGGAAAACAATGATGGCTCTTCATTCAATTCTCTCCCAGAGGTCCGTTTCCTCGAACTTCCGTCAGGAAAGCAAATGACATACTTCAGTCGGAGGAAGCCAGCTAACGGCCTGTTATTTGGAGCAGGCGTGTGCATACGAATCTGTGAGGAAGTGTGATGGGAGCAGAGCAAACATCAACTAAAGGATGTTCGGAGTGGGGAGACAATGACAGCTGAACCCGGAGAAAGTCACATTGGTCCGATTCCCACATGGCCGGCTTACATTATTAGCAGATTTCCCGTTGATAAATCTACATATCGGTACCCAATAAACAAATTAAACGTAAATACACCGAACATATATTGGAAAAGTTATCATACATATATATTCGACCAACATTTAATATATTCGTTGCTATTATCGTTAATAAAAATATGTATGAAACTAAATAGCTTTAATATAATTTTATAACATTTTTATTCTAAAACATTTAAAAGAAAGTTTGTTAAAAAAAAATGCACAATAAGACGAAAGATTTAGAAAGATATTTAAGAATGTAATTTCTTGAATATCTTTCTAAATATTACTCATATGAAGCGGGCCTCTTTTAAAAAAAAAAAATAGATTCCTAATTCGGTATATAGGCTTTTCATTGCATACCCATAAAAGAATCTAATTTTGGCTGGAATCAAATGAAGGGTAGGGGAAAAGAGGTTCTAAGTGAGACCGAAATTTAAAACCTACGTTGTTATTTGAATTGCGAAGAAGTTTCTATAACATAATAGGTGTTAAATGTAACATTCCAACATTTATTTTTTAGCAAAAACCCTTGTTAAGATAGAAATTTACTTACAAATCTACGCTGAGTGAGCGCTTCCCCCAACCTACTTTGCCGCCCATTCTGGAGCAATGTTTCAGTGGTCATGCCTTTATCGCTCATTCTTTATCTTCCGCTTATTAATAAGTGATGTAAATTTCTTCATTCACTCTTATTTATTTCCAACTTCAATAAAGGGAAATCTGCTAAATAAAGCTACACCTACTTTATTTTTGTGGGCGCCTCTTACAACTAATTCTATCTGACTAATTTTAACCCAGCATAAGATGATAAATATCTATAGCAGTGAAAATTATCAGAGCAGATCTTTTTCATTCTGTATTTATTTGTAGGGACTGTGTGGATTTGTGACTGCACCTACGAAAATTAAATTGTCGGCTTTAGTTAACACTAGTTTTAATTAAGTGCAAGCCGCGCATTAACGTTCTTTGAGAAATTCTGAAAACTATTGTTTACTATCCGCATGTCAACAAAAATAATCTTTAGGCGGATAAAAAACAATCCCATGCAAGTAATATATGTATGTATTTTCAGCATTCTCCTATTCTCTATTGTAGTACATTGGCAGAAACAGAGGATCTCCACCCACCGAATGAACTTCGGAGAAAATTACAAAAATGTGTTTATATACATCGAAGCGTGAATATTTTGTCAAAATTTGAATTATTATATTATTATAATTAACATTGATTTAAGCTTTAAAATATGAATATGGCCAGTTTATTGACTAAACATAATCTATTCTGTCCATAGTGATTTAAAGACGAAACTATCCTGAGCTATTCTAGCGAGTATCCTCAACTTATGATATCTGGTAACTAAAGATAAGGCATTTGGCCTCGAAAGCGCTTAGCTTAAAAAAGTCGAAAAATTAGGCCATAAAATGTCTATATTCTTATAATTTTGGCATGAGTACTATACTTTTCTTGTGGTAAAGTCGTAAACTATATTCTTTGATGTTAGAATTTAAACTCACTTAGGTATTAATTTTTGTAAAATGAATTTTATATTTATCTATAGGAGGTTAGTTATCTCTTGTTGGACGTGACTTTGGAGCGGGATGGGGAGGTTTCAGGTCAGGGTATTTGCAGGCAGTTGGCACACTTGGACAAAGAAAAGGAAAAACAGGGTAATAGGGGAAAAGTATACTGAACCGCAACAGATGGTTCCCATTGTAGGCCTCCTTCGTACTCCGAGCCCCAGATCCCCTCAGCCGTTCGATATTGTATCAGGAGTGTAGACGTCTGCAAGGCCCTGTCCAGGGAAAACACTCTCAGCTGACGACTGCTTCCCAATGTGGGGTGATGACCTTCTGACAGGGTGTTCAAGTATCGATAGTTGTTCTGCGCTTCAAGTATCGATAGTTGTTTTGCGCTTCAAGTATCGATAGTTGTTTTGCGCTTCAAGAAGATGGATTGTTCCAATTACCTAAACTTCATAAAGTGTGGGTTAAAGTTACCCAATTTCACTTATCGATTTAAGATGGCTAAGTGAATTTTAATTAGAAACTAATTCGTTGGTAGTTATTGCTGAATTAACCCGTAATGTTTTTCAATGCCTTAAAGGAAATATCATTTGAAGTAAGTTTACGAAACCAAAGAACAAGTACTGCCTAGTCACTACGGCTTGGAATACAAAACCAAAGTTTCCGAAAGTGGCCAGAATGTGTGAAGAGACAACACACTACAAATATTCAGAAAATTAAAACCGTTGAATGATTTCCCCTGTGACCTTTATGACCATTGGCAGAATTTATTTTAAAAAATAAAAAATTGTATTTTTTTCTATTGAAAAACATTTACAAACTAATAGCGTCTCTGAACGCTCGAAATAGTCTATTAAAATTAAAAATATAGTTTATAATACGTAAGTAATAAATTCCATATATTTGTCGTTGCTTGAATCAATTTCGTGAACTTTGTATTTATACTGCAGACCCCCCTCATCCTAATACCCTCTTAGCCCTCTAAGAGAAGATTCTCTCCTTTCATCCTGATTCAAAAACCACTTCCAACAATTTACAAAACCACCTTAATGTTATTAAGTAGTACAGGTGGAGCAAATGGAGAATTAAAATAAATGAGTACCAAATGCGTACAGGTAAATTTTCAGCTAAGAAACATTTTTCTCTCAATAATGTTACATAGAATAACATCCCTATACCTCTCTCTGATTCAGTCCGTTATCTAGGGTTCCACCTTGACTCAAGACTGAACTGGAGTGAACCAAAAATCTAGCGACAAGAACTCAACAGACGCCACGGACTCTTATACAGCCTTATAAATAGGCGCTCACAGCTCACATTAGAAAATAAACTGATCATCTACAAGACCATTATACGACCAATCTGGACCTACGGTACAGAACTGTGTGGTGCCACTAAGCCTTCCAACGAATACAATCCTTTCAGTCCAAAATTCACAGAATAATTGCTAACGCTCCATATTATGTGTCCAGCTCTACCCTTCATCACGACTTTCATATTCCTTTCTCTCCAACCGCTTCAAGCTCTTCGATAGTAAACTCCAATTTCATCCCAATCCATATGCACAATCTCTGTCGTCGGACTCCAATCCCCACAATCCTCCCCGGCAACTGAAACGGAGATGGCCTCGGGACCTCCTGAGTCTTAATGACAAAACTTTAAAGGAGTGGGGTCGATAGGCACAATGATGTTCACTTATTTATTTAATATTTACTTTTTTTATATTTAATTTTTTACTGTATATTTATCTATCTTATCAAATTACAAGATGTTAACTAAGAGACTGTAATAAATAAATATTTATTTATTGTTAAAAAATTGTATTAAAATCATTGAATTATAATCTAAAAGGTTATTTCCACCACCAATGAATATAGAACTATCATACCTTCTATTATCCGTCTTCATTGGTTTCTGCAATTCATTCATAATTCATTGAATTATCTTCACAGAAATTTCACTCACCTCTCTCAGAATTTAAAAAAAAAAACTTACTGAAGTACGAATTTTACCTGAATACAAAAATAATATAATTAAATTTAAAACTTAAAATTTGTAAAAACAAGTCAATGCAAGTCATTAGTAATATATTATACGTGGATATGTTGTAATTTCAATTGTAAAATAAATCAGGTAAATCCTTTTTTTCTTTCCTTAATCGAAGTCAATCAACTTTTAATAATATGTTTGTAAAATTAAAATATAAAAATTGAAAATCTATGAACTCCAGGTAATATCTCATTTTGATAGTCTAAATAAGTTTAAAAGCTTTCGGTAACATAAACAATTAGAATGCAAGGTTTAATTAAAATATGACAATAGAAACAAGGCTGTCTAGCCAATGTAGATGCATAAATTTGTATTATCCAACGTAAATTACTTATTGCTTAGATTTATTTCATTTCAACCGTAACGAATATTATATCTTCAATGAAAAGTATAAAATAAATCGAAAAGAATAATAGCTAGTTAATTCTGTAAGATTAAAAGGTTCAGGTTTTACTTCCTTTACTCAAATGAATATTGTTATAAAAAGTAATGTGATAGGTAAAATGTTGGGTTTTACCAGGTATGCAAGTTTAAAATGTCGTTTTAATTCCAATAGAATGCGCTCTTAGCCTATTGAAGGATTTGCTTATCTCTAAACGCTATTTTGTTTGTTAGTCATTTATTTACATATGTCAGTTGTTTTTAAGTCGTTTACGTGGACGTATCATACCTTTCTTTGGTGTTAAAAATGTCTAATTTTAAGCCAAATAAAGAGCATTTGCGGCATGTCATGATTTTCTTATTTAATCAAAAGAAAAAGGCATCTGAATGTCATCGAATTTTTGTTGAGACTTATGGCGATCTTGCTCCAACCGTCAAGATATGTGAACGTTGGTTTCAACGTTTCAAACGTGGTGATTTTGATGTTACTGATCAAAAACGAGAAAAACGACCAAAAAAGTTTGAGGACTTCGAATTGCAATCTTTATTAGACGAAGACAATACCCAAACCCAACAAATGATGGCAGAACAGTTGAATGTCACTAGGCAAGCCATTTCCGATCGCCTGAGAGCTATGGGAAAGATTCAAAAGGTTGGAAAATGGGTTCCACATGAATTGGACGAGCTTCTCAAGCCCGGCGAAACAGTCAATACCGAGCGCTAACGACAACAAATGATCAATTTGAGTCACGCATTGATCGAAAAACGCCCAGAATGGGCTCACAGGCACGCCAAAGTCATTCTTCAGCATGATAACGCTCCTGCACATTCAGCCAGATTGACTAAGGAAACGATTTCTTCGCTTGGTTGGGAACTCCTACCCCACCCGCCGTATTCACCTGACCTGGCGCCTTCTGATTATCACCTCTTCTCATCGATGGGACACTCATTGTCGGAGCAACACTTCAACAATTTCGAAAACGTACGAAAATGGCTCGATGAATGGATTTCAAATAAAGATGAAGCATTCTTTTGGAATGGTATCCATATATTGCCCGAGAGATGGACAAAATGTGTAGAAAGCGAGGGCCAGTACTTTGAATAAAATATATTATACTTTTTTTTAAATTACTGTGTATATATTTTAAGAAATAAACGACATTTTAAACTCGCATACCTGGTACATAACTGTCTACATATATTTATCTTTACTAGCGGTTTTGTTGTTGGTGGTGGATACCTACTTGCCCGTTCGATGGAGGCGGAATTCGCAAATAAGCATAAACGTGTTCACATATGCGCATTCAGAATCCAGGCCATGACAATTAGCCCCGCCACTTAACACTAGCCTCTTCAACAGCTGTCAGTGAAGGGCCGATAAGAGGAGTCTGCTCTCATCCCTTCCCACACTTCAGCTCCGTCAAGTTCCCTCAGATTCATGTATGTTAGGATGTGTACATTGCGCTAAGACGAGAAGTTGCCTGTGGAATTTACATAAATCAAATTTAGTTTTTTTTTTCTTTTTTCAAATTTCTAAAGCAACTGAAAAAATAAATATATTCTTCTGTTTATACCCAGTTTTACTGAAAGCGCCTAGACAATAAGATATTTGAGAAATGCAACTTAGAATATCGAGAACTTTTTACTTCTATTCTCCCTTAGTAAAAAGCGAGGGGCCCCAGGGTAGCTCAGGGAATCCATTCAGATCTTGCAAACCTGGCGTTGCAGGTTCAAATCTCTCCCTGCGATGGCTTCAATCAATAAATAACAGCCTGTCCTGAGCCATGGATGTTTAGGATGGGATGGCAACCTCTATATACCCCCTCCCTCCCTCCCTCCATGGCCCTAAGTACTTGAATGGGAGGCAAACAAGCTGTGAATTAAGCATCCGTATGGAAGTAAAGAGTTAACAAAAATCCATCACGTACAAGCTGACTGAACAAAGCAAATTTCCTATTTCATCTAGTACAAGATTTACAAGAAGAGTAAATGGTTAATATAATTTTACTGACCAAAACAACGGCTCTCACGGCTTTTCGGACCTAGAAGCAGATTTCACATGCCGACAACAATATCGTAGGCGATTGAGAAACGAGACGACTCTTCTTGGCATACAAATTCGGCCTGGAAAGTGACGTTCGTGCAGAGTGCGCCTTCCATATATATCAGCCTCTGCCCTCTATAGACTTAAAACACAATAACCTGCCGCAAGGAAGATAACAATCCCAAAACTTATAACCTCAATGACCAGAAAAATTTTCAAATTCTGAAGAAATATACATTATCAGATAGAGAAGTTGTTAACCGTGGGGGTCTGCGATGGAAGAGGTAGATGGGGTTCAATCAAAATGTTGATAAAAGAATAACACAATTTTCTTCAAATTTGAATATTTTACGGTACGGTATACAATGTAAGCCATCTACAGGGCTGTTAACAAAATTACTAAGAAATAAGATTAGAACAGCCAGTAATTAAATCCCATAAAAGTTGTTTGGATTCAATGGCAATTCAACTAAATGTTTATTAGAGAATGGAGAGACTATATATATATATATNGCTTTAAATTTTTTTTTTTTTTTATTATAATGGTGAAATTTATAATGTAATGATGAAATAAACCTAATTTAAAAAATAAAACCTAGCTGATTACTTAGAATGGGCATCAAATCTAAAACTGAAATAAATGGAAATAATTTTCATTTGTGAAAAATAACCCCTCATTTACCATTTGAATAAATGATTCTTAAAAAAAAAAAAAATTTTTTTCCAGAAAATACCAATAATAGAAGTGAAGCTTGCCCAAAACATAAAATTTTAATCTAAATTTTTTTTTTAAGCTCTAGCAACCATTATTGATATGATATGCAACATTTAAATAATTATTTCAAAATTATTGAAATGGCAAACAAATAATTTTGTTTTCATTAGGCATAGAAAGTGTGTTTTCTCTGCAACAAAAATTTATTCAATAATTAATATCTCGAAACTTTATCATGAAAATAATTAGAAATCTGAATTTGGTAATAGTTTTTATATTGCTCTTCTGATCTTAATTTTCATTTAAACAAAATAGCTGAACAAATAATATTATAATCATTATTCAAAAAACCTTTCTTAGTATTAAAATAAATAATCTGAAGTTTCTTGTTATCAGCTAAAATCTCAAAAATGATAAGTGGTATTTACCTAACACCATTATAAATGTGATTCATTTACTTAAGGCAGTTTCTATCCCTTGTATAGATGTATAAAGGATATTGGGAGAAATGACAATCCTTATTTTAGTGTCCTCCCCAAACATCCGGGAGGACACTACCCCTTCCCTCCCCTAAATCATTTCTTGGAACAAATTTTGCAGGCAGGAATGATGGACCACTGAGAATTAAAAAGAAAGAAAAAACAAGCAAAAGACATATCAGTTTACAAAATGGTACACAGTTTAGATACTTCTGTTTCTCTGAATTAATCAATATATATATAGAGTCCCACCATTAGAACATACATAATGATGAAAGCTTTTAAAAATGCTATTAAACTAAGTTAGAAATATAAAATATCCCTATCATTTGTTGAATAATGATTATGAAGTGTAGACAGAAATACTCTTTTTTAACTTTTCTGAAGGATAAACACATTTTGAAAATAGGAGTAAATGAATAAACACATTCATTTATGAAAGCCAATAAAAGACAAGTGGTGTTTACCTGTCAGCATTATGTTATTCACTTAGTTTGAACAGTGTCTGCTATATATATATATATGAACACTGCTTGTTTCACAAATTATTTTTATTATAAGAAATGTAGATAAAATTGCTACACCTAGGAGAGCACCGGCTTCGATGGCTCTATTTCAAATCCCCTCTCGTCTTTATTCATTAAGACGTTATCTAATGATTTATATTATTTTCATGTTCATTTTTTCGCATCCCTTTCAATCACTGGTGGTAGAGGTTATCTACAGCATTCAATCCCATTCTAAACATCCATGGCTCAAAACTAGCTTCTACTTATCCTCTTTTTTTTTTTCTTTTTTTTTTAATTGATGAGGTAGGAGAATGGATTTACGCTTTCATTTATTGATAAAAGCTTGCCTAGAGCGGGATTTGAATTCCTCTACCCATGTCCCTCCCTCCTAAAGCGGTTAATCCCTCCGAAGTCAAATACCTCATTTCCAAATTACCAAGGCGCAAATCCCCATGTCATGATTTTATTACCACTCGTATATTACAACTCCCTAAAAAAAGCAATCCTCTTTATAACCAACCTTTACAATAGCATTCTCCGGTGGCAATCCTCTTCTCTGGAAACTCTCCAACATCATCCTCTTTCCTAAACCCAGTAAACCACCAAACCTTCCTTCCTCTTACCGTCCCATCAGCCTCCTCCCCATAATGTCCAAAATGTTCGAAAAGATCCTCTTGCTGAGAATTATACCTAGCCTCGACTTCATGAACCTTGTTCCTAATTACCAATTTGATTTTAGAAATAAGCACTCCACAATTCAACAAGATCTCCAAGTTATAGATCACGCACTTGAGTGTAAGGAATATTGCTCCTCTGCATTCCTTGATGTGACTCAAGCCTTCGATAGGGTTTGGCATAGGGGCTTGCTCTTTAAACTCAAGTCAATCCTTCCACAACCTTACTACCTAATTATCATGCCCTATCTTTCCGATAGATACTTTCAAGTCCGCCTTGGTCTAGAGTATTCTGACCTCTACCCCATTGAAGCGGGAGTTCCACAGGGTAGTGTCCTTGATCCTGTCCTTTATATCCTTTTCACTGCCGACATCCCAACACATCCTGACACTCTCCTCGCGTCCCATGCAGATGACACAGCCATACTCTTACACTGCCTCAAATAACCTTCAATCCCACCATAACTCCATTTTCCAGTGGACAAAACGCTGGCGAATACTCCTAAATGAAAATAAATCAGTCAATGTCAACTTCACACTTCGCAGAGGTCAATGTCCGCCAGTCCTCCTTAATAACGTTTCTCTTCCATCCTTTCCGACAGTCCGCTACCTTGGGTTCTACCTAGACAGTAAACTAACCTAGAAGATTCACTTACAGACAAAGAGACAAAACTAAACAGACACTTTGGACAGCTCTACAGATTGCTGAATCACAGGTCCAGATTAGCAATAGAAAACAATGTATGTACAGTTTCTTCTTCCGGGTTGGACCGTGTCAAGTTGTCGATTGTTGCCGAGCTTTCGCACATCTTGTGATGGCTTCTTCAGGGCTAAATGGAGAATGAGAGCTGTCTTCAAATCCAGGGGTACTTATACCCGGCGCGGTCCGCTCCTTGGGCGAAGCCTGCCTTTCCATTGGTTTATCCTGTCTTCTGGCGGCTGGTCTCCGGAGTAGTCAGGTAGCTGGTCACTGATTGGCTGGATCCTCTTGTCGACTAGCGCTGGTTTCCAGTACTTGCTGAGTATGTATCCGTCTTCCCTGTTGATATTCTTCTGATTTTTCGTTATTTCGATGGCTTCTCTGATGGTCCGTCGATAGTAGTTGTTTTCCCGGGCCAATATTGAAGCATCTTCGAATTTGATAAACAATATAAAACAAAATAACTCTTTACAAAACATTAATTAGACCTATCTGGGCAAATGGTATTGAGTTATGGGGCACAGCAAAGCCATCAAACATTAGATGTATCCAGGGGTTCCAGTCCAAATTCCTTCGCACAATCCTCAACACTCCTCCCTACGTATCCAATAAAACCATCCATTCTGACCTGCAAGGCCTTTTTTGGGTTACGTCCCGGGATAGGCGAGCAAGTGCAGTAATGTACCCCATCAAAAATTATAGTGTATGAAATATGTACAGCATAATTTTTTTAATAAAGAGTTATATTTATATATATACGGAAGAAACTCTAGGCTGAGGAATCTAATTAAAAATGAACTTTAAGACATATATGACTTTTTCGAANTACTTATTTTAATCTATAAATTATGGATTATAATAAGTAAACACATTATCATACAATTGGATGACATATGTTGTGGTGTTAGATATTTCATAAATCATTAGTTGTCATTTACTATTACTGTGCATAAATACTACAAAAAAATATACGGTTAGATAAAAAAAAATAAAATTGAAAAATACTCAGTTGAAGCTACACGAATATCATGATGTTAAAATTATGCTCTATAGATAATTGTATGGCTAATCAAAGTGCAGCTTTAAATTTTTTTTTTTTTTTATTATAATGGTGAAATTTATAATGTAATGATGAAATAAACCTAATTTAAAAAATAAAACCTAGCTGATTACTTAGAATGGGCATCAAATCTAAAACTGAAATAAATGGAAATAATTTTCATTTGTGAAAAATAACCCCTCATTTACCATTTGAATAAATGATTCTTAAAAAAAAAAAAAATTTTTTTCCAGAAAATACCAATAATAGAAGTGAAGCTTGCCCAAAACATAAAATTTTAATCTAAATTTTTTTTTTAAGCTCTAGCAACCATTATTGATATGATATGCAACATTTAAATAATTATTTCAAAATTATTGAAATGGCAAACAAATAATTTTGTTTTCATTAGGCATAGAAAGTGTGTTTTCTCTGCAACAAAAATTTATTCAATAATTAATATCTCGAAACTTTATCATGAAAATAATTAGAAATCTGAATTTGGTAATAGTTTTTATATTGCTCTTCTGATCTTAATTTTCATTTAAACAAAATAGCTGAACAAATAATATTATAATCATTATTCAAAAAACCTTTCTTAGTATTAAAATAAATAATCTGAAGTTTCTTGTTATCAGCTAAAATCTCAAAAATGATAAGTGGTATTTACCTAGCACCATTATAAATGTGATTCATTTACTTAAGGCAGTTTCTATCCCTTGTATAGATGTATAAAGGATATTGGGAGAAATGACAATCCTTATTTTAGTGTCCTCCCCAAACATCCGGGAGGACACTACCCCTTCCCTCCCCTAAATCATTTCTTGGAACAAATTTTGCAGGCAGGAATGATGGACCACTGAGAATTAAAAAGAAAGAAAAAACAAGAAAAAGACATATCAGTTTACAAAATGGTACACAGTTTAGATACTTCTGTTTCTCTGAATTAATCAATATATATATAGAGTCCCACCATTAGAACATACATAATGATGAAAGCTTTTAAAAATGCTATTAAACTAAGTTAGAAATATAAAATATCCCTATCATTTGTTGAATAATGATTATGAAGTGTAGACAGAAATACTCTTTTTTAACTTTTCTGAAGGATAAACACATTTTGAAAATAGGAGTAAATGAATAAACACATTCATTTATGAAAGCCAATAAAAGACAAGTGGTGTTTACCTGTCAGCATTATGTTATTCACTTAGTTTGAACAGTGTCTGCTATATATATATATATGAACACTGCTTGTTTCACAAATTATTTTTATTATAAGAAATGTAGATAAAAATACTCGTCTTTGCCTACATTTGATAAAATATTTATAAGATTATATTATAAACTATTTATAACATTGAAGAAATATTAGTAAAAGTATCTTTTAGGGATTCCTCTTTTTCTTTAAATACTTATGCTGATCCAAAAGCAATTATTAGCACAATTGCAAAAATTTTTTTAGATACCTTGGTAAAAATGTGACATAAGAGTATGATAGTCTATCAAAAACCTTAGGTAATTTTCTTTTTCAAATTGGTAAACATTGGTGCAGGATATCAGACTGCGAAGTTCATATTTTTCTTAAATTAGAAGTCAAATGTTACACAATACTGATAACATTTTAATAGTGATTTGTTTTTATTTCCAGAAAATGTTGCAACAGATATTGGATGAGATGTGGATAGACCCAGAGCTCCTGGCCGAGCTAGACGAAACACAGAAGCAGACCCTATTTTGCAAAATGAGAGAGGAGCAGGTCCGCAGGTGGAAGATCTGGGATTCTCAGAACCACCCAACACCATCCCCAGGTCCTAGAAATGTTGAATTATATTTAAATTTCCTTTATTTTTCCCTTATTCATTTTTCAGGGTGTATATAATTTCTGACTCTAACTCTTCTTTGTGAATTGTCCATCCTTACCACATTGATTATTTTAATTTAGTGTCGTAGTATCACCATATGTAGTATTATCTGCAGTAAAATTGTTTCTTTACACAAGGCATGCACTATAGCAGTCTAGAAAAGACTGCCTGTTAATCTCATATACTCATTCCTAAACGTATATCTACATGGCCTAATCTGATCAATTATTTGAAGAGTTGAAGTTATTTGAGTTATTGATGAGGAATTAATCACAGGCATTCTGGGATGAAATCTCCTTCTCCAGGAAATAAATGACTTAGCTTTTTGCTCCTGTTTTACTTTTTGTAGCTTATGGTTGCTTCAGAGGTGTCTTTCAGTTCAACAGAAAAAGTTTTCAAAGATGTTTATCTCATTCAAATGTAACATATTTTACTTTCATACCATACTTCTTATTACAGCTCCAGGGTTCAACACTAAAATTTTAAAACAACTATTAACTGGGCTTAGAAATTATTTAATTTACCTGAATTGTATTTGATTCAAAATATTTGATAGTTTTGATTGAATACTACTTATTTTAAATATAACGTTATAAATTACCAGAGGAAAATTTATAAGATGGTAAAGTGTTTCCCATACAATTATTCATTCTGATCATCTCTTCAGCTAAAAGTGTCTTGAAAATTTTGATTCTAGTTCCTATGACCTTGCAACCATTAAATTAAGTCCAGTAAGGTCATATCAGCATATTTGTACAGTTTAATTTAATTAAAAAATTTGCCTTTAATTTAATTTTTAGTTATGTAATAAAATGAAAGTTTTTTTAAAGCTTCATCTTCAGTCTTCAGTCTCATTTTACATATATCCATGTTCTATTATACTGACAACTAGATACTCCTTTCAGTAGATTGTTTTTCAGGCCTGTGTTATTTGTTTGAATTTTGATTTTTATGAAATAATATCTGAAGAAAAAGTGTTATAATACCATTGTCTATGGTAATTTAATTAGATTTCATTTTCTCTTTTCTAACATACTAAAAATTAAACAGTTATTCTCTCAGAAATTAAAGATAAAAACTTTCTTGTAATTTATATTCCATAGGATACTTAAGAAATTCTTTAAGTTAAAAGTTAGGTTAAATTTTCACATTAAAAATTATATTTAAAAAGGAAGTTCTAAAGGGTGGTGGATGGATGACCCTTTATTGTGGCAAGCTCGCCTTATAGGTGCCACCTTTCTTTTATTCTATTGAACTTTACTTTCACTTCTCCTAACTTCTTCTAAGCCTCATTGGTTTTTATTCTTATGATCTGTTATTAATAAATTTTAATTTATTAGAAAATAATAATTAATAAATAATTCGGTATGGAGCTAGTGAAACTTTAACAAAATTAGATAGTGAATAAAAACAAAATACTTTATATTTTTTAGATATACATACATAGATTATGTTTTTACCATTTCATCTTCTGGGTTGGACCGAGTCAAATTGTTCTTATTTGCCGAGCTTTCGCACATCATGTGATGGCTTCTTCAGGGCTGAAAAGATAATGAGAGTTGTAAAGAGATATTTTTAAAATTCAGATGGTATATATTTACCATGTTTTATACACCAGGTGGTGTATAAACCCGGCGCGGTCTTGTCCTTGGGCGAAGTCTGCCTTCCCATTGGTTGATACTGTGTTCTGGTGGCTGGTCTCTGGAGTAGTCAGGTAGCTGGTCACTGATTGGTTGGATCCTCTTGTCAATTAGCGCTGGTTTCCAGTTTTGGAATCCGAAAAATATCAACAGAGAAGACGGATACAGATTGAGCAAAACTGGAAACCAGCGCTAATTGACAAGAGGATCCAACCAATCAGTGACCAGCTACCTGACTACTCCAGAGACCAGCCACCAGAACACAGTATCAACCAATGGGAAGGCAGACTTCGCCCAAGGACAAGACCGCGCCGGGATTATACACCACCTGGTGTATAAAACATGGTAAATATATACCATATGAATTTTAAAAATATCTCTTTACAACTCTCATTCTCTTTTCAGCCCTGAAGAAGCCATCACATGATGTGCGAAAGCTCGGCAAATAAGAACAATTTGACTCGGTCCAACCCGGAAGATGAAATGGTAAATACATCTGACGACCGACGAAGCCTACGTGAACATAGATTATGTTCATTTAACACTTATTTATTTTAATGAAAACAATAGAAATAACTGATTATTCAAAAATGAACCTAATTAGAACACTAAATTAGATATCTCTATATATTTATAGATATATTAATTTATATAATTTTTTAAGTGCAAAACACTTACAATAAATTATAAATGAATGAGTATATATATATATACTCATTCATTTGGCTTTTTAACTGATTTTGGCCACTTTTATTTTTAGGGTTAAGGAAATCAAAAAATGGAAAGAAAGTGGATTTTCTTGTTGGTGAAGATGGAGAACCTTGGGTCTGGGTAATGGGAGAACATCCTGATGACAAGAGCATTGAACAAATCCTAGAAGAAGAGGCCCGAGAAGCTGCTCGGAAACTTGCGGAAAAAGATGCTCAATCTTTGAGGTAATCCATAAAATATTTTAATTGCATTCTGTATTTACCCTTTCATTAAGCAAAAATGGAGATTTTAAGTTTTTCTCTCAAGGGAATCAAGCAATTTATATGTGTACCTTAACATGTAAAAAATTAAGTAAATTTTATCTTTCTTATTGTAAGTAAATTTTATCCAGCAACTTAATGATACATCAATGAGTTTAAATATAAATTTTCTTGATTCTTTTAGATCCTTTAAATTTATAGCTATTGGAATGTGGAGTAATTTATTTTAAGTCTGACTTGCTAAAAAACTATGCATCAACAGTTAATTTCACTTTGTTATTTCATACCTATAAAAATTAATTCTTTTTAATTCTTATTTCCCATTATTGCCTTAATGTAGGTTTTTTTTTTTAAATATTGAAAAATCGTTTTTTAGAACATAATTTTTTTTTTGCATATATATAAATGCCTGACAATGTTCCTTATTAAAATGTTCTAGTTTTCTCTAATAAGTTATACAAGTGTTTTTATTTTTTTTTCAGGGTGTATATAATTTCTGACTCTAACTCTTCTTTGTGAATTGTCCATCCTTACCACATTGATTATTTTAATTTAGTGTCGTAGTATCACCATATGTAGTATTATCTGCAGTAAAATTGTTTCTTTACACAAGGCATGCACTATAGCAGTCTAGNTAATTTTTTTTTTGCATATAGATAAATGCCTGACAATGTTCCTTATTAAAATGTTCTAGTTTTCTCTAATAAGTTATACAAGTGTTTTCAAATTTAATTAATGAAAAATATTAATTTAGGCTAAGCGTAGTGGAAGCTGAATTAAATGAACTCCTTGAACTAAACAAACGACAAATAGAAGAGATTGAGTCAGCAAAGCAACGACTGGAGCCTGAAGATATTTACTGTTCAGCTGATGAAATTAGGCTTAGTGAAACGTCTATCAACCCCAAAAGAGATGCACTCCAAGAAATATCCTTTAATAAGGTATTTTTTTGTTGCTATGAATAAATAATCCATAACAAACTCACTATATGAAAAATTAAATGAGAATGAAGAAATGCAAATTATTTGGGAATTGGAAATAATATGAGAGTTCTCATTTTATCTATTACATTGGAATCCCCCACCCCACAAAAAAATTATTATTATTAATTAATTAATTAATTATTAATGTGAAAACACTCTTTACAAAAAAATATTTCATTATAATTATTACTTTTTTATTTTATTTTACTAATTCTACCTTCGAGAGCTAATATAATTATGATTGTGACTAATTACTAGGTTCCAGCACATTTTTGGTCATTCCTTATAAACAAACAAAAAATTTCAATAAAATACCATAAATATTTCTCTAGAAGCATTAAACATCTTTATATTATCATCACAGGAAAAATTTAGTGTAGGAATGAAAATGTGACAATGAAAATAGGATTTTCTATTTTTTCACTGAAAAGCTGGTCAATCATTTCATTCTAAACTAAAATTTCATATAAAAATTGTTGTCTAAGTTGGCAGGGGAAAAAAAAAAAAAAAAAAAAAAAAAAAAGAACATACAGGTCGGTCAGGCTGTGAGGGGCATGTTTTATTGTGAGGTGATTTTCTCAATTACAACTCACATCAAATTTATGTATTTTTTCAATTAAGAACCACAAATTATTAGATGTTTTTTTTTTTAAATTATCATGTTTAATATGCAAAACTAAAAAATCAAAACATGAAAGATTCCCAAAACAGCTTTTTTGATTTAGGAGGAACTTCTTATTCATTATAGGTTTTCTTCAATAAAGTTAGTGAAAAAAATAGAGTGATTCTTGCCATATGATACATAAATTTTCTTTTATTGTTGCTTATGTTTATGATAAGGTGTTCGGAAAAAAAAATTAACAATGAATCCTCCTTAATTGTTGAACAGAACAATCCTTGAATAAAACTCATAAGCCAATTATATCTTTGACAATATTTTGAATCACATGTCAAGGTAGGTAAACCTGAGAGAGTAGCAGTCGATACTACAACTTTACTCTACACAGTTCTTTATTGGTTTTGTACATCTTTAGATATTAGTAATATCTTTAATATACATATTAGAAGACAAAAGATTTTAACATTCAGCCGATTTTATTTTTAGTATAATAATTTTATCACCATAAATTTTATTGTTTCATCTATATAGCCTCAAGCCAAAGTGTCCCAAAGGGTTGCTCAATGGGAAAAAAGACTAATGGAAGAAAGAACCTCTGAGCACTTCAAAAGAATTCAGCGAAAAAAGCAAGAAGCTGTCAAAGAAGCCGAAGAAGCTGAGAATAAACAAGAACCATTGTGGAGAGAGCAGCGTAAGTAAATTACCATTCAATGAACTTTTTAAACTGAAAAAAATAAGTAAATTCACTGGTGTATATATATATATATATATAGAGAGAGAGAGAGAGAGAGAGAGAGAGAGAGAGAGAGTGAGAGAGATCTGCCAGTAACTTTCTTAGGTGGTTATCCTACAACACATACTTACTGAGATATGTCTGCAACACAAGACAAAATTGCTTTGTATTTAGTGCAGTGCTTATATAATGAAAATCGAGTTGAATAATATTATATAGTGTCATAAAACTAAAACAATTAAGAACAGTGAATGTCTATGAAGAAATAAAAGATTAAATGTATTTTTCAATTAAGCCCTATAACTTTTTTTTTACAGTAAAGCCTCGTAATTCACTGTTCCTATTAAAAGTAAAAATTAATAACTTGTATAATTAACAACTTTATGAATAGTCACAGCATAATGAACAATAAAATTTATGTTATATAGAAGTTAAAATAATATTTAGAACACCTGATCAATAGACTTTCCCTTTCCATATAGGATAAAGATAAGTAGAATAGGCTATGAGTAAAAAATTAATTTTTTTTTTAATACTTTTATTATTTGAAGTTAGGGTACCTACATAAGTTATTTACATGTTAACAACTTACATAGGTTAAAAATTAAAATTACTTTAACCAATAAAGTTTCCAGAAAACATAATGCTTGTTAGTCAGTTTTGATAGTAGATTTATTTTGCAATAATAATTAATTTAGACTGGGGAATTTGACTTTGGGAATGTCAATTTTTTATTTTTATACCTTAGGTGTTTTACAATTTAGCAAAGGGTCTCCAAGGTCTAAAACGTACTCTATATTTTTCTAAATATCTTCTATACAGAGATAATCTCTATATTAATTGTAGATAGAGTAATCTCTAAATAAAAAGAGGCAGACTGAGTCCAGGCTTATAATGAGATCAATATTCACAGAACCTAGTGATTGATTTAGAAATTATTTATTAATTTTACAATTA
>KZ807428.1:24355-37353 GCA_000696205.2 Oncopeltus fasciatus
GATTGATTTATTAATCAAAAAAGGTGACACACCTTTAAGATCACCATCGCTAGACTTTTTAAAAATTAGAAATTTTATTTTCTGCTCAACTTGCTTTATAGAGGCAGAATTTAAATTATCATACAAAGTAGTATGTTTATCGGGCCCAGTTTTTTTCTTCTTACGCTTAGGGCTGTGAGAGCCCTCAAAAGTATTCTCCCACATTAAAAATAAAAATAAAAAAAAATGATACTTAGCCTGTCTTGTTAGTTGGTTGACCAAGTAGTCTGCGAAAAAAGATCGTCAAAATATTAAATACGAGAGCTAGTGCCGAGAACACTGACTATCTAAAGCGGCTTATAGATAACGGACACGGAGAGATCCTCTCGCTACGGCTATCACCATAAGACTGATCTTTAATGATTTAAAGTGATATTCAGTAGGATGTATTCCCGCTATGGATGATCGAGTTTTTATGTCCAAGATACACAACTGATTCTTGAAACAACTCGCGTTTCTCCTTCTTCAATCCGATTCCTTTCTTTCCAATTATATTTAATACTAAGTCGATGCGTTGAGAATGATCATTGTCGCTTGTTACCGAGGTCAAAGAAGTAATCTACCCCCGGAACACCTGTAAAGATCGGATCCATCCGTTCTTTTATTTATGCTGAACGTAAGTTGTCGATAGCTGGAAAAAGCCAAATGAGTTTAAACAGTTACGTACTTTTATGAATGAGAGTGAATGGGCATTTGTAAGTAATCATCTTTCTGACCTTGTATGGTGAATCATCTCCGCTAATTTTGTATTCAATCTCTTCAAAACGGTGGGAGGTAACGAGTGGGGGGTCTACATTAAGGAACTTTAAAGCATATACAAATATCCATTATTGGTTTTAGTTTGAGGACAGTGGGTGAAGCCCGCACGACTAGAGTTCTGTTGGTATCGACAGGTTCAAGGATGTGCTTCCACAATGAAGGAACTGAATTCCTTTTGAACGGCTGCTCTCGGTGCGAACGGGATCGGACAGGGTTTGAGGACAATGGGTGAAGCCCGCACGACTAGAGTTCTGTTGGTATCGACAGGTTCAAGGATGTGCTTCCACAATGAAGGAACTGAATTCCTTTTGAACGGCTGCTCTCGGTGCAAACGGGATCGGACAGGGTTTGAGGACAATGGGTGAAGCCCGCACGACTAGAGTTCTGTTGGTATCGACAGGTTCAAGGATGTACTTCCACAAGAAAACTGAATTCCTTTTGAACGGCTGTTCTCGGTGCAAACGGGATCGGACAGGGTTTGAACACCTTAGTTTCTGCTTCCTTTGAAATCTTTATTACAGCGGGAAGGCCCCTCGTCGTACCGAATACAAAAGTGTTTTAATTCGATAGGTCGTTCCGTTATGTCAACATCGACTATATTTTACATAGAAGTGCTGCCTTAGATTGTGGCAACTCTATCTCCAGCTCCGAACCCATCGCAGGTCTGTTTTTACGACGACAACTTATGGTAGATGTAGCCGGAGAGCGCAAACTCGGTCCTTCGTGACATTTAGGTGGTACAAGCCGGCAAGTCACCGTTGGCCTCAGGTGAGATGCTTCCAGAGAGGTTTGCTTCCAGAGAGGTTTGCTAATTACGAAGCCGCTTCACCTGGGCCATACTGCATTTGGGGTACTTCCCGCTTCGGGTTTACTGGGATCATCGCTCTTTTACCGTCGCATTTGTTGAGATGTGAATCAGGTAACTGACAAAAACTAGGCCTAATAGTGTTTGTTTTCCTATGGAATATAAGGGTGACATTATTTCAGATCCTCCTTTCTTCAAGAAATGGCGGCTGAAATGATTCTCCCACCACCCTTTATCAGGCAATCTAATATTATTTTTCAATATTTTTCTTTTTTTTTCTCTATTTTTAATTTGCCACACCTAATAACACTAATATTGGTATATCGGACTTTAGCGAATTAGCTTTACCACGTTACAAAATTAGTTTTGGAACTCTCTACAGTTGGCGGTGGACAAGGGCAGTGTGAGGCTGCAGTCTGAGGGCAGTATGAAGAACCTACTTCTGTCGGAACGTAACTTCCAAGTGTCCTACAACTAGTCGATCGCGTAACCTTTCCTTCGCTGTCCAAAAGCGAAGTTGCGGAGCTATTGAAGCACTCGCGAACTGACTTTTGTTACGCATACTTTGGACATACCCATGTACGTGTGTTACAATCCGCAGTAATCATCAAATCATACCACTAATTGTCAGTGATCGCCTCGAGTCCCGTCCTGGACAGGAAGCAGTCCCCTACTGATAGCAGCTCGACAATGGACAGCTGTTGGAAGTACCTAGAGCCAGTCTTCCTCGCCTGGAAACCAGCCGCACTGATAACGAAGGCCTACCTTATATTTGTAACATTTATTTCCGCTGGTTTCCTTTTCTTTTCATGACATTGATTGTTTTTAATGTGTATTTTATATTCTGCTCGCAGCGACATTCTTTGCATGCACATTCTTTTAAAAGTATTTATTTTTTAAAACAAGATAACATTGATTAAATCTTACCCCGACTGAAATCATTATGTTATCCTTCTTGTATAGCAAATCGACAGAGAAGAGCGGTTATACAAATAGTTTCGGAGAGATGATGAGAAAATATTGAATACCTTCGACCCTTCCACCCTTGAGAAATTCATCCCACTTTTTGTAGAAAGAAAATGAAATAAGGAATTCTGTTTATTTATTTTAGTCGCAAAACTCGAAACTCATATAATAAATAAGATAAATCTATATATATAAATTAATCAAATGTATAAATCAAATGTAAATTTTAAACAATTAATGCAAGGGAACAGAATAAAAAATCTATCTGTCCAAGCCAGATCCGGAAATTAGCCCGGATAGCAGGAGATTCAGGTTCCAGCCCTGGCTGAGACAGTTAGATTTTTTATTCTGTTCCCTTGCATTTATTGTTTAAAATTTACGTGGGATTAAATACCACAAACAAATAAAATATTTATACGTGAGATTGTTTCGAAAGCCACTTCACAGAATCAACGCGATTTGTTTATTTCTTGGCGGGTAAATTGCTTAAATCGTATTATAAGTGTAATTTTAGAACATCATATTTGAGCCTATTCCCGCAAACTCCGAGATAGAATAAGAAAAGGTAGGGGAGAGAAAAGAGAGGCTTACCGGATGATTAAATTAAATTTTGTTAATATCATCATTTAGTAAACTTTTAAAAGTAATATAAACCATAATAAAAGTAAAATTAATATAATAACAATTAAGTTTAAAAGGTTTTAAAAATAAAGACATTTAAGTCTCGGTGGGTTGAGAAGCGTCCCAATTCTCCTTCTCAATGCCCAAACTTGATAGTAAACTTTTTTTTTTTTTACGTTTAAAAATAAAATTTAAAAATGATAATAGCCAACCTAAAACTGGTTAGTAAACAGTATTTGAGGAGCATTTTTTAAGGAAAAAGTAGATGGAGTAAAATTAGAAGTTGTGGAGAAGAAGTAGAAGGCATTCTCTAGCAGAAACTCGAGAGTGGGGGAAGTGCATTGTTCCGCGTCACGGATATGTGAAAGAACGCTTTAAGTTCAGCCCAATCTAGGCGAAGTGTGCTTCTTTCACTGTTATTTGGGGGAGAACTGTGACTGCCGACAATAGCAATGGTCCTCGATGGTCGATGGCTGATGGTCCTGAGCCACTGGGGCACAAAAGAGCAAGCTTCACCTCTTTCAAAAGCCATATGCCAACTTGGTAAACAAAAACTAACAGGACATAAGTCAATACCATACATATATCTGTGTGTGTGCGTGTGTGCGTGCGTGCGTGCGTGCGTGCGTGCGTGCGTGCGTGCGTGCGTGCGTGCGTGCGTGCGTGCGTGCGTGCGTGCGTGCGTGCGTGCGTGCGTGCGTGCGTGCGTGCGTGCGTGCGTGCGTGCGTGCGTGCGTGCGTGCGTGCGTGCGTGCGTGCGTGTGTAAAACGAAACACACCCGGTTTATTATTTTAAAATTATTGATGAAAAATTGATGTTTTTAACTTTTAAGTTAATGGTATTTATCTTTTTTTTAAAAAAAGGTTCTCAATAATGTCCCCATTGACTTGACTTTTAAATTTAAATTAAATAGTTCCCCTCAAATATTTCTCCTTATAGTATTTTTGAAATTGAAAAAAATTAGGACAAATAATTTTGTAGACGTTGTATAAACTATGTCGGGAGGGGCGGCAGGATAGCTCAAGGGCTCCGTTTGGTTCTCGCAAACCTGACGCTACGGGTTCGAATCCTTAATAGCAACCTTAGATAGCCCCTCCCTCATGACCCCAAGTGGTTGAAAGGGAGGTTAACACTATAAAAAAATTAATTAAAAAAACTGTTTCGGAAATATCTGGAGTGCCTGTTCACTTTTAACTTTACAAAAAAAAAATTAAAACAGAAAAAAAATTAAAAAATATTTTAATTATGAATTATTCAACATAATACTAAAACTAAAAAAATTAATCAAAAGTAACATTTCTCTGAAGTATTCTTTCTCAACTTTAATTTTACAGATATTCGCACTAAAACATAACACTATTTTCATTCATTTTCACATATGAAATTCAAATGTTGTCTGAATAATATCTAAGAAAAAATTTATATTATTCATTTATGCCCTATTTCTCCTTGTCCTGCATTATATTACTGATATGCATATCACTATATTACTTTCTTTTTTTTAATGGCAATCAAAATACAAGATATTACACTTCATTGAAATATATGTAAGAAATATATATTTTGCTTTACACCGTACTCTGAAATACTTTTTATCTTACATTTTTTTAAATTAAAATTTACATCGAAAGATATTAATTTAATATTATGGAACACCATTGTTAATGATAATGTCAAAAGATAATATCAGAGCACAATAGTCATATATTCCGTTATCTCTTAGTGTTCAGTAAGGCTGGCTCTGGAATCTTCCGGAAAGAAAGAGTGGAGGGGAGGGGGGCGCTCTAATTCCACATAACATTATTAAAGAAACATTGATGTTAATTAATTATCATCATAATTATACAAAAAAAAATTCATTAAAAAGTGTATTTTTTGCCTCCTCTCTCTGTCGAAGGGCAAGAGATCCCCGAAAATTTTACAAATTACTTTCCATTAAAGTATTTCTTGTCAAATTCAATTTTTAAGTTAATTAATGCAAGGGAATAGAATACAAAATCTAACTGTCCCAGCCAGGGCTCGAACCTGGATCTCCTGCTTACCAGGCAAGCGCGTTATCCTATTACGCTACCGGGAGAGCCAGTAACTTCCCAGCACTAGTGTCGAGAGTCTAACCTCCGAGAATAGGATAACGAGCTTGCGCGCTTAGCAGGAGATCCAGGTTCGAGTCCTGTCTGGGAGAGTTAGATTTTTATTCTATTCCCTTGCATTAATTGATTTAAATTTACGTGGGATTAAAAATCACAAATAAAATTCATATTTATCAATTTTTTAACATTTATTTCCTCAACTTTTCACCAAAAAAAATTTTTTTTTTAAAACTAACTATTAAAAAATCCGTCACTGAGGATCTACGTAAATTAAGAGAATTTATTTGTATCGTAAGTTAATGAATACTTTTATTTGAACTTATGTACCTTTTATCAATAAACAAATCTGAATATACTAAATAGCGCGTAATTTCTCTCGTTAACAAACTTTGTCTTTCGTTTGCTAACGAAAAGCTTCATAACAAATTTCGTGTAGGAAAACTGTGGTCTCTAGAGAATTGACAGACACCATACTCATACATAGTGACATTGGTACACCCCGGCCTATCCACTTGTTGTCACACATTCTGCTAACAGCTCTTCGAATAGTGTGCAGGACCTTGCTGGAACCAGTACTGTGGTGAAGTTAGTCCCAATGATTTCACTGTTAACTATCCCACACCATACATTCACTGACCATGTCTGTCCGTCGGATCCAATGGGAGTTAACGTTAGGTAATTATGTCTGTTCAGGATTTCATCACTCACAATGTAGACACTTCTGAAAAGAGTAGATGTCTGAAGTCATGCCTGTTCCGCATAACTCACTCAATCTCCTCACTCCATTTTCAGAACTCCTACCTACTCAGTCTGCCATGTTCAGATAAGGCTTCTAGGAGTTAGATATGGGAGGAATGCTATCTTCCTTGTTTTAGGAGCTTGTGAAGCGCCTGGCTATCTCCCGGATGCTAAGGTGTGGATTTGTCCTTACCTATCTAATGAAGTCCCGATCTCTTTCCCTACCCTCTCCTTTATAATACGACTTTCTTTGGCCTGCACTACACTACTTTACAGGAAGGTGATATTCATACTGGGATATGCTCCGGGCATAAAGAATAGTAGCATGCCTAGCTTTACCATGACACTCGACAAAAATCATAATAATGACAACAATTACTGTAGTTAAATTTCTTATTTTAACGCGACACACGAGTCAAGGCAAAAAAGAAGCAGTTGCTTGTTCTTAAAGTAGATCCTTGATATTCGCTATCCGCTTCCTAATTCCTTCGTTACCCACTAATCCTCCCGAGACGGGACCAACTAAACAAGATCTCCCCTAACAAGATTGAACTATTCATAGTAAGATATTAAAACTTTATTAATGTCTGACAGGAGATTTCCATTCTTTTTTTTTTTTTTTTTTTTTTTTACAGTTTACCCCATTCGGTGTTTGGTCTTCTTGTTGCTAACCATAGGCTCAAAGTTATTAGCTGATATCTGATAAAGAATATTTAAGAAGAAAACGAAATGGAATAATTATTAGATGTTTTTTTGGGGTGTTCGGTCAAGACAGATCCAAAAAATACAATTTAAAAAAATTATATTTTTTAAAATTATCTGTTACCGTTTCAACTTACATTGTACCAAACCGCAACAAAAAATATCTAATAATCATATCTACGGTTAATAAAATTTTCCATTTGATCAAATGTTATAATCTTCATAATCTCATTATAAAGATATTAAGGAAAAAAACATGAACATCTAATTACTGAACTATTAACATTCTTTAAAAAAGCACATTTTTGAAGGCAATCGCTCTATTACTCGTCGGCATTATGGTAATCGCTTTATTCCGCATCAGTCGATTATTCATGTTTATGATGACAAATGACTCTGTAAATCTCATTGGTTCACTAATTTTAAGCGGCTCTGATATATAAATATCATATTTAACAATATGTATTTCCAGAATAAGCCATCGCCTGGAGAAGCTGTGGAAGAAGAAGACTTCCTCATGCGATCATGCGCCCTGCTTCATGAAGGAATTGTCTACTTAAGTGACTGGAGTCACTGTGATTCTACACTTCCAGAGTGGGGCTTCCCCAAACTGCATCACCGGAGCGTCAGGAACGCCAGGAAGTGTGACACATTACATCGTCCTCTTTCCCTCAACTAACTGTCCACAAAATATCCCTTCGTGATTCCAACTTGCACGTATTTCCTTTTCTTGACATATTGCTATGGTAATATAATTTCTGTATTTGGTAGGATCGGAGAAAATTTGCCAGGATATATTCTCTGATTATAGAATATTATTGGAGCTTACATATTTTCTTTGATGTGTTATTGGAGTTTAAATGTTTGAGTACTACGATGAGCGGGCAATAAGTAATTTCATTGAATGAATTTTTCTTTATCCATTTAACTTCTAAAGTAACTAGTATATACGTAAGAATATTCTGTGCGATTTTCTAAGCGACAAAAGTAAAGATTAAAAGCCATGCAATAGCAGAATTAAGCAGATCCAGACGCGTTTTAGAAAAGAATAAACAATAAATTTTATTTTACAAGTTGAAAAGAACAACATGGAAATACTTTAGTTTAGGTTTGACCAACTGGAAGGAGAAATAGAGGGTAGTTGATCTGTCAAATTTTCTCATTAATTTTACTTCTTAACATAAGGTTTTCGTAAAAATTTTTGGGAATACAATTTAAAAAGTTTTCTAAAATGTTTATAATGAAAGTTATTTGCAAAAAAAAAAAAAGCATATATAATTGGGTTTTAAAACAATACATAAAAAAATGGTTATCTTAAAATACATTGTTCAGTAGCTTAGTTAAGAATTTTTAAGTAAGATCTATTCATCCCTTACTCCCTTGAAGATAGCTTTATAATATCGAATGACAGATATCGCATACATGGCAGATATGAAAGACAAGCGCCGAATTTGTATAAAAACTGAATATTGTTCTGTAGAACGTTCTCAGATACACAGGGACACACACGTACATTTAAATGGCATAACAATGAAAACATTAGAAGTAAATTTAATTTTGCAAAGGAAAATAATATTTCCAGTGCCTTGGTGTGTTTATACACTGCCTTTTCCTTCTGAATGGATGCACCCTACAGTCCAAATGATGGAAAAACCTGGAAAAGAAAACTTAGATGGCTTAAATAAGTTAAGTATTTTACCAATGCCTAGAAAATTATTAGAAAAGCGAACAATGTTCCGCCTAATGTACTACCTGGTATATTATATTTTCTTGAAGGAAAATTAAAAATAATTTATCGAACAAAAATGAAAAATATGAAAGATAAACAAAATTAATGATTTCCTCGTTAGGAACTTAAAGAAGCCCGAAGGCGTGGTACAAGGCCGCATGTTGACCGTCATTGCTTTACCAATCAAATTCCAGCGGCCAGAGAAAATTTACGTTAAATTCAGGTCCTCATTGTCAGATTGGAAGCTACTCGTCGAAAAGTTGTTTGCAGACCCCGAGGTTCTTGTAGGCCTCCTGGTTATTGGGTCGTGTCATTCCCCTCACCGGAAGTTGAAGAAGTCGCCCTTGCTGACGATTACTTCATGAGGGGAACTAAAATACTAGCTAAACTGCAAACCGTAGGCGCTACGTGCGATAACCAAGTAGGTGTTGAATTATGTATTTTTTATTATAATTTATCATTTTTTTTAAATAAACATTTTTAATTTTCACTTATAGAGCTACAACTTATTAGACACTTTATTATAAATTATACGTGAAACGCAAGGGAATAGAATAAAAAAAATCTTACTACCTCAGCGGGACTCGAACCCGGGTTCGAGGTTATTTATTGGCTGAGGTAATAAGATTATAATCCTATTCCCTTGCATTTCCTGTATAAAATTAACGTGGGATTAACCATAACTAAAATCGGTATTTAAAAAATATATTTTAGTAATTTATTTTAATCGATACCTCAGTCTTGAGTCTATAATGGAAGGGATATGGTATTTATATTCTTAATAATCATTACCATATTATAAGACAAGAGAATTAGGTGGCGAGAGGGTTGTCAGATTGGGCCAATTGACAGTTGCTTCCTTTCTTTAGAGGAAGGAAATAAATACTTAGAAATCGCTATTAGAATCTTCTAGGCCCGCCTCGACCCTACCACAAAATAATAAAAGCAGATCGCTAACTAAGTTAGTCAGTGTCTGTTTCCGAGTCAGATCGCATGTCTCAGAGCGTCATAGCCTTTGCAGTGCCGGTAACAGTGACAAATTTAATTAGCAAATTCTTTTGAGGCCTCTTTGTAAATAAACACATTTAATTCATTTGCATATATTAGTTAATTAGCTGTAAAAAATTTACAATTTGTATTAGTTTGTTCCAATAAATTAACTTAAATAATTATTGACCCGTTGCCCATAACAATATCGTACCTACCAAATAGTTACATAATCATTCTCATCTAGTATTTCCCCACAGTTTTAATAAATTTTATAAATATATAATGTTCTAGTAAATTTATCTAATAATAGATCTCGCCTCTGACTTCGAAATCAGAAAATATGTGGTTCTCAATCCGAGGCTGGATGGATGTATAATGAGATTACAAAAATTATGTATGAATAAATTGAATAAAATTATTAATCATACCACTTTCATTCATTTTAATTATATTTCATCAAATTCAAGTTGCATAAATAACGTCTAATGTTTATTACACATAATATTATAATATTTTATACTACAATAAAAGGATAATATCTTATTTAATAATTTGTAGTTTAATGACAGTGTTTTTATTAAACACTTTCTTTCAAAATGTGTATTTAATTTATTTCGGTAATGTAATCGGTAAATGTGTATTTAATTTAGAAAAAATTGTATATTTTATTTATATATTTTGTTCATATATATTTCTAAATTATATATATGAATTGCCTAAAAATGAAAAGTTATAACTTAAAACATTATTCTTGGTTATTCATTTATTATTGAAGAATTATTGAGGAAAAATATTGAAATAATTAAATGTTAATTTGCCCAATTTTTTATTCTATTCCCAGTTTTCTTCTATTGTTCCCCTTCACTTTGTATAAGTATCGCGATACATTATTTCAGTATGGCTTACATTTTCTTGCATATAATCTTTTTTTATTTTAATAAGCATTCAATCATAAAATTATACACTCTCATTCAAGGATGAGAATCCCTTTTCGAGAAAAAATAGTGAAAAATACTCAACCCCTAATACATTGTTAGATGGTATGAACAATGTATGACCATTTGGTTGAATTCCAATTAGAACCCTATCATGCAAAAAATAATAAATTTTAAAAACGCTAAATTCTTGATTAACTCCTAGCGTTAAAACAGGTTTACCAACGAAATTCGATCAAGGTCTATTCAAAATCAATTATTTGAATGTTCAAAATTATTCGAAACAAAATTATTGAAATGATATAGATAGCCTAATAATAATCCTAATAATATTTTTACTAAGAAAATAATGATGCAATGTGTACACGTTACTTATATGCTAAATTCTTATGTTAGCTAATTTCTATTTCTAACTATGCTATAGTAGATATCGATTAAAAATTAGTGATAATTATGTTCATAACCTTCAATCTCTCTTTCTCTCACAATTGCCAGTGGTAACTTCAGGTGTGAAATGTATAGTGGTAACTAAAATTTCAGTAAGTAGCTATAAAAATGATGAGAAAATTATCATGTGGGATCCATTTTGGAGATTCCAGTGATGAAGATGAAGATAAATTAACTTTAGATAACTTCAATCCGGAAAAACATGATATAATGATGCTACCCTTTTCAGTGAAGGTAAGGTATTCCGATGCAAATATCAATAAGATAGACATCTCTTGCATATTCTTCAGTTAGTTTGATTATTAAATAGATTAAATGGCTTATTAAAGTCCACTCATATATAACTCAGAGAGAGTAGTGCAATGTTTAGGTAAAAGATCTTTCTCTAAACACATACGCTTGAAATGAAGAAACTTGAGAAGTAAATAGTGCGTGTCTGATCGCCCTGCTTTGAAAGGTTTGTGGCAAACTCATGGCAGATGCAAACTTCGGCTCGTAAACGAGGACAGGATCCTGGCAAGCAATATTAGTTAGAGGTAGGGAAACTGCGACTGTACACGAGTTCATGTAGAAAGTGGAAGTCTGAGTGACGTCACAAACTGAGGGGTCTCCATCCCCAAGACTTATCTAAATTTGTGACACCGCCAATTTTACCCAATTACTCCAAGCATTCCGAATTCCACCAGGTAGAAACAACTTAAGATATTAAGAGTTTTTATAACTCATAATTTTTAAGAATTGTTTTGACACTGGTTTAAAATCACAACGATATTGCATCCCGAAAAATGTTAAAAAGTGGAAGGGAATAAAAATTGACTCTCTCAGCAGCAAGGTAAAAATATGTAATAGATTTGCTATTGTACATAGCATATTGTACATTAAAGAAGCACATAGCAATATTACATGACAAAGTTTATCTTAAAGGTCGGAGAAAACATGGATCGCAAAGCCTGACTCTAGACTGTCCAGGATGGAGAGTGAAGTGCTCAGCTATCATAGTTACATTCGTAAATATCTTCTTTAATAAGTGTATCTCTCACAATTTGTCACGCAACTCAAGCTAACATAATTACATTTTAAGTCTATTGTATTGAGGTAAATGGATTAATTAACTAAATAAAACGGCAGAGTCGAGGAAAAACTTCACTGTAATAATAAAGATAGATTGTAGCAGAACGTGGTTAATATGGAGGTAAAAACACTATATATATATTACAATCATGTGTTGCCAGTAACAAGCATAAATCTTTCAATGAACGATTAAGATAACAATTAATAAATGAAATGAACAATTTATCTCAACATATTGTGTATATCTTTCTCTACTATCGTTGTCAAAGGCCCAGATTTTTCTCGAGCAGACCAGTCACAGGAACGGCCATAGCAGATTTACAATTTAATGGAGCTATTTCTCCACTTAATAGCAGTTTTGTGCCATGTCCTCAATGTCTGATACACCAATACTTTTGTTCTTCACCTCAATGTCTCTCCGTCGAGTAGATTTGCTTCATTCATGTACCCTCCAAATATATCTATATATTTAATGATATTATTATTTAGCTGTGATTCGTCGTCGGAATTTTCTATTTTTCAAATGATTAAAGTATAATATCAAATTATCATTAATTATCCATTTTAATCCCAATTTTTCTTTTTATTTTATCTATTGAGAAAAAATATAATGATTCGGGAATATATAAATAATATAATAATATATTCGTTATGTAAGTAAACAAAAATGAATTCGTATTCTTAAAATTTTAATTTTTATTGAAGTAGATATCATTTTCAATAATCAACAACAAATTTATGATTCTACTTGTTTTCTTCGCACTAAGCATACTTTTTAACTTATATAAATGATTAAATAAAATAGTGCAGACAAAAAAAAAAAGTAAAATCTACCTTATCTCTATCTTTAGTCGATGAATTCTATGAATTTTAGCACATAATAAAAAAAACTGCGATACACTTATTTTTCAATATATTATTTTTCAAATTTCTTTTATCACTCAAAGGAGAAAAAAAATTATCTAAAAACAATTTACACTGTTCTGGGCCACTCAAATGGGGAAAATGGCGGACACCCTGGTGTCCCCGACCCAGCGCTCGGGATCTTACCTCTAGATCCTATTATTCGTTATATATATATATATATATACTGGCTGCCTCTACG
>KZ807428.1:94787-141725 GCA_000696205.2 Oncopeltus fasciatus
ATATTAAATATTAGGCCTCTTTCTAATTTAAAAAATGCCAAGAATGTCTAAAAAATGAAATACCACAAAAAGGCTTCCCTTTCAAATTTATATATAAGAAAAATAAGAAGCTATCTTCATACTCTCGTTTTTAAGTGTTTAACAATTGTTTTTGAGAGAAAAAATTAATTATATTTTTAAAACATTTAAAAATATTATGAATAAAAAACAAAAGGTTTAATTTAGCCAGGCTGTTAAAAAGATTGGAATGCAATGTGAAGCTAAATTAGGATAATCATCACTTATTTTATTTTAAAGGTCAAAAAGTATTTTCTTTATAACTAAATTATCTCTAAATGTTCATAAATCATTTCCTTTTTCTGATTTTCAGAATATATGTCAACTAAATCAAATTTAATCAAACAGTATATACTGTATTACAATGTATATAAATAGATACATCTTGTTTATTGTTCTTATACCTGATCTTATTATTCCAGAAGTTGGGTAGACTAAAGTGTCTTAACTGTGTGGGGTTTATTTCTTTTGATTTAAAACATGTGTTTCTTATTATTTATTTAATTGAAATTATATCAAGTGTTCATGTAGTTATGAATTAATTACTAAGGCCATAAATATATTACAATAAAGGTTGCTTCCAGGTTGGACCGTGGTCTTGGCGTTCTTTGTGGCCAAGCTTTTGCTCATCTTGCTGTGATCTTCTTCAGGGCTAATCAAAGAATGAAGGAGTGATCCCAGGAATTGGAGACACCAAAACTGCACCTCGTGATGTCCAGCTGGTGGAGGGAAGGGAGACCTTGTGTAGCAGATGCAGAGCCAGGTCCGGTTAAGGACAGGATGAGTGGATGAGGGAGCCACCATGGAGTCATTTTATTGTTACAAGTAACAATAAACAAGCAAGCTATCTTAAATTAACTTACTTTAGGTACTTATTTTATTGCAGCTACCGGGGCTGTGGGCTTGTTCTTCCAGTAGATTCTGAACAGTTGATACTAATGCAGTCTACTAATGCAGGGGGCCTTCCTCGATGGTGGTGGTAGATGTTTGTTTAGGCATGAAGACTCCCATGGGACCCTTCATCAGTTCGGAGGATGGTATCTGAGAATAGTCCTCAGGCTTATTTCTAAAGATATGGGAGGATGATCGCTGAGGCGAGTATGATTTTAATCTCCTTTCAGTATTCTCTTTTATTTTTTATTTAGGCAAACTGGACTTTTCATCCTGGAAGAGACATGTTCTCCCTGGCAGTTTATGCATCTTGTTTTCACTACTTTGGTAATGGTTTTCTCTGCATTTCCCACATTAGATGAGGGTCTGGCAGTATTTTTTTATGTGCCCAAACTTTTGGCAGTTGGTAAACTCAGGTGGTCCAAGTCTACCATTGAAAGGGTAGACTTTAAAACATATGTTCAAAATAGCTTTTATTCCTTGTATGTCTTCTATTTTTGTTGAAGGGGCCGTGATTAGGAAAATTGAAGGTATTTCAGTTTTAGAACCATCTTCCTCAGTTCTTCCAAGCCGGTGGACCTTGATAAGAGAGGGTAATTTAACTTTGAGGTCCTCTTGAATTTCTTCTATAGGATGCCTCAGGTAGAATCCCACAAGGAGAAATCTCGATTTTCTTATTTTCTCTTTTGGGGCAAAAGTGTAGAAATCATGATGGGTGTTAATAGCGAGTGTCTTAAAGATGAAGTATCTCAGATCATCAGTGGTCATCGTGATTCAGGATTCTGTTCTAGAAGTGCTGATATTGGATTCAGGTTTTTCAGTCCCAGCTTCCAGGAGTTTTGTCCTCAACTCCAGTGCGGGAAAAGGGGGGTGAAATATAATTTGGGGTGGTGTTTTTCCTTTACAGTGAGGCCAAGTGGCTCAAAGGAGTTTTTAGTAGTCACTGGTTTACCCGTCTTTTTGGGTGCGGTAGAAGAGCTGCATGGGCTTTTTTTTTCTTAGAGGGCTCATTGACACTGACCATGGTCTCCTTTCATAGCAAAGGCTAAGCAGTTAATCCGGGTGGGCAGTCCAGATACAGGTAGTTGCTGGCAGTAGAATGCTGTGAAGGGTCGTGAAGAGAGCGGGGGTTCTTACAAGCGAGACCTAAGGGCAGAGTCTATTTTCCACGATTCCGGTTGGTCGATTAGTCCTGGGAATCCCCGGCGGTGATCATTGACTTCGGGTTTCCCTCCAAATTTTGTGTAGTGCCACAGATACCAATTTTTACTAAGTAGGTAACCATCTTCTTGCTTGATGTTGTTGGGTTGTTTGACAATTTCTATGGCTTGTCGATGACTCTCTGATTGTAGTTGTCAATTCTGACTATAGCTTTGGTTTCATCAAAGGCTATGGTGTGCTGGGTATTATGAAAATTTTCCACTATGGCAAATTTATCAGTTTGAAGTTTCTTCACGGTGGCAATATGGTCCTTGAGCCGCGTTTCTATTTTTCTGCCTGGTTGCCAAGGTATTCCTTGCCACAGCAGCTGTACAGTACAGGTTTCCTGAGTTCAAGATCGTCTTTAGGGCAGGAAGAATCTGTCCAATTTTCATGTTCGAGGAGAAGAAGTCTTAATGATGTTTCTTCTGAGAGTCCTGGCTATTTTTTCTGTGGTCTCCTTAAAACATAGGGAATGACAGCCATGGGCTTTCTCTCAAGTTTTCTTCATTATCTTGGTCAGTGAATCCATTTTTTCTTGAATGCCTTGGTAGGTGTCTTTTCTCTTTGTTCACTTTGGTCGGCTCAATAATGGTTAGAGCTCTGTTGATCAGGGTAGCTATAATTCCCTTCTTCTGAGCTGGATGGTGGTGAAACTCTGCATGTATATATCTATCAGTGTGAGTGGGTTTCCTGTACTCCAAGTGCCCAAGAGAGTGGCCTTCTTTCTTTTCAACCAAGGCATTAAGAAATGGCAACTTTTTGTTCTCTTCCATTTCCACAGTGAACTGGATGTTTGGGTGTACACTATTAAGTTGATCAAGGAACTTCTTAAGAGCATCCCTCCTATATTCCCACATCACGAATGTATCATCTACGTAGCGGAACCATGTTTAAGGTTTGAGCCTGGCAAGTTCCACGGCTTTCTTCTCGAAATGTTCCAAATATACATTAACAATGATGGGGCTAAGAGGGTTTCCTATGCTAGCTCCTTCTAGTTGTCTATAGTATTTTCCCTTGAAAAGAAAGTAGGCAGACTCGAGGCAAACTTCCGTTAGTCGGAGCTCTGTTACAGTTATCATATATTGTAGCAGCAAAGTGTCGTCAGTAGGCACTTAGGTAAAGAATGTCTTCACATCAAAGGTGACGAGGATAATTTTTCCCATAGTCTTAAGAGTCTCAATGTTGTCTATAAAGTTGGTAACGTGGAGTTCCATTAGCCCTACGTATGGCTTAATAACCTACAGAAAGTAGGTTGGTGTTCTCGCCATCATAATAGCCCTAAAGATGTCTTTCAATGTAAAGTAACATGGGTTAATTTTAAAACTGCATTTTGTTTTGTTTTTTTATCAACCTTAATTGAACTTCACCAAATTCTCTACTTCTTATCTTTTTAGTTTTAAAAATTTAAATTTTTCAGTAACGAGGAATAATCATCACGACAGAACACGCTATTGTATTACTGAACATGAGATACACTTTTCATTTACTAATGCTAGTAAGTAGCTTTTTCAGTAAAGGCAGAGGCGTTATCCAGAGTATATGCTTATTAAATATCCCTAAAATAATAGTAAAATATGAGAGGGGTGTAATACCTTTTTTATTTATATTAGTCCTGTCTGATAAGAAAGACATTTTTTACTTTCTCCCCTGGAATTTATCAAATGTTACCAACAAATGCTAATACTAAACAAGGTCTTATCTATTACCGATTGCACTTTACAAAATATTATATCCAATTAATTATTTAATCATATTTTGTAATATTAAATCATATTTTTATTAAGAATTTGAACTCTTTAGCAGTGTTTCCTAGAAACTATTTTTTTTTTAATCCATAGGCCATGGGAATAGAATACTAAACTGTTTTAGAGAGCACTGAGATCCACTAGAATAGAGTAAGGAGCTGAATATGCAGGCTCTTGAGTTATTGTATTAGGGTCCATAGGCCTCTGCTGGTTCCCACTGACAAAGCCAATGGAAGTCAGCTTGCAGGCTTATGGAGCAAGCTGGGGCTGAACTTGTGAAAAATTCATAAATATTTCTTCTTTTCTGGACATATAAAAGTTACTTTTTGCCAAGCTTTTGAGCATCTTGTGATGGTTTCTTCGGGGCTGAAAGTTTTTTTTTTTTTTTCTTTTCTAACCCTCTTAATTAATACGTATAGTAACCACCAATTGGCGAACCAGTAAGTGGTTTGATAAGAGGTGACCTTTTGTTATTAAATAATGGCTGAAAGTAAAATGTCTAAGGAGCTTTTATACCTGCCTAGTACCGGGGACCTTGATCTAAGTCTGCCTTCCCATTGGTTGGCTCTTATCAGTTCATTTCCAGTGGTGTATGTCTGGCTTCTGTTATCACTGGCAACTGTGTTGATTTTTCTGACTTATAATGCTGGTTTCTAATTTTGACTTAGAGTATATCCTTTTTCTCTATTAATGTTATTAGGATATTTCATAATTTCTATGGCTAATCAAATTGTTCTGCGGTAGTAGTTATTCCCTCTAGCTAGGGTGGTGACGTTCTTAACTTGTATTTGGTGATTTGTGTCTATGAAATATTCCCCTGATGCTCACTTTCCTCTGCAACTATGCTTTATGTCGGTAATGAGTTTCTTTAGCCTTGTCTATCCTTCTGCCAGTTTTTCCGATATGATTTCCAGCATGTGCACAGAATGTTCTATATCCCAGGGATCCTAGCCCCAACTTATTCTTAGGGCTAGGGAGAATATCAAACATTTTTTTGTCAGTTGAGTACTTATACTTCTAGGGGATTCGGCCTATTATTTTTGTTCCTTTGACATACGTGATCATAGAGTGGTCTCTGAATTATTCTGTGACTAGTTTCCTTTCTTTTTTTTTTTTTCTTTNTTTTTTTTTTTTTTTTTATGTTCTCTTCCTCTGGACCTTCTTCCTCTGGAATCATAGCATTCTTCAAGAAAGGATCTTTATCGAATTTATAGTATGAAGGTAGAGAAGAAGGATATATTCTAAGTTTAAATAATGTAAAGATAAAAGTTTAAAAAAAATTTCCTTTGAAATAAAATTAATTTACCTTTTTACTGGGAACATCATAATGACGTATAGTTGCATCCTTGCCAGCAGTAGTTAATGTACTCATTTTACCACAGTCCATTGCATTAATTTCATTTTCATTTTCTGTTAAAATTAAAATGCTCATTTAGCTTTAGAATTAAAGAGCCTAATTAAAGGAAGAGATATGTAAAATAATTATTAGAAATTAGTTGTATCAAATATATTTTCAAAAAAGTCAATTTATCTCTGATTTCATTTAAAATTTCAATAAATCATGAAAGCAAAGATTTTCTTTGATTCTAAATCATAAACAATATGTCACAAATCTAATAATCATTGTATTTTAACTTATAATATTAGATGTTTTTAGTTGGTCAAGGTAGATCCAAAAAATACAATTTTAAAAATGTGTATTTTTTTAAATCATCTTACATTGTAAGCTGAAATGTTGGCAGATAATTTTTAAAAACACACATTTTTTAAATTGTATTTTTGTATCTACCTTGACCGAACCCCAACAAGAAACATCTAATAATAATATTTACGGTCAAAAAGCCCTCACCAATTGGACATTTAACTTTTAATGTATTTTAAATGGTGATGTCATGTAAATTGACTTGATGAAGGCCTAAAATTTATACCGAAACATTGGCAAAAAAAAACACCTTTTTCCTTACAAATTAGTTTTTTATTCTTCAGCCACCAAGACTGAATTCCTGACAATCCTTTTCTCTTAGGATGGATAATTTTAATCCCAATAAATAATATTAGTTTCATTCTTAAGCTTAACAGTGAAGTAATGTATTAATAAACCACCTACGCAAAATTATTCTCTAATTAAGGAAGAAAAAATACCTCCTTTTAAATCCCTTACCAAGGCCTTTCATAAAACATACAAAACAGTATTAGTTAAGATTATAGATAATAGGCAATAGTTAATTTATACTGTTTTCCAATATTTGAAAATGAGATAGAAATAAGGTGTATAAATATATATGCATGGTTAGGGATTAGTTGGCGGTAAAGTATTACGGGTGAAAAATTTCTCGGTTTCGGCCAGGATGAGAAAAATAAAATACTCCAATATTGTTGGGTAAATATTTTATTATTGCCAGCATTTTGACTTAACTTGTAAGTCATCATCAGGACTGAAATACAATACACACTATTACACTTATAAGAAATATATAAGAATGAACAGACAAATTTGGCATGCTTTAAGACAGAAAATGAAGTGCGGTATAAATTCAAAAATTATCTAAACAAATATAAAACACAAACTTCATATGTACCAATAATAATATAAGGAGAGATCTCTGAGAGAGATTTCTAGTCTCCTATGGAGATCTCTCCATATAATAATATTAGTACAAATAAAGTTCTTCATATTTTATATTTGTATAGTTCATTTTTAAGTTTATTCTGTATATTATTTTCTGTCCTATACGTAATATACTCGTATCTCTGTCTGTTGATTTCAATCTATAATTTTTGGAAGTGTATTGTATTCCAGCTCTGATGACGACTTACAAGTTAAGTTGAAATGTTGCCAATAATAATTACAATTAATCTGTAATAATAAAGTAATTACCCAAAAATTTTAGAGTATTTCATTTTTTCCAATCCTGGCCGGAACCCTGATTAACTATCTACTTTCTAAAATCAAAAACCTAATCCTCAAAGAAAATCAGCTTAAAAACTTTATAATTCATTTGTCATACTAATCTAATAAAATGTATTAGTTCATTTGTATATATATGTATAATTGCAATATTTACATTTCTATAAAATACCTGGATGTAGTGAAATACTATGATCATTGACATTTTTTGTTAGAACATAAGCTAATAACCATTGGTTGTTGCTGTTTTCCTGTTCACAATTTACTACTTCTGTTCATATTGAGAATTGAAATGACCTTTATGTTTATTGTTGACACATTGGATTAAATTAGAAAAAAGCTTTGCATTTTCTGTCAAATTTAAGGAGGTCAACATGATACCTGATTAGCTATTCATGTTGAATTATGTACTAGAAAATAATAAATTACTATACGACATCAATAATAACTTAATAATAGGAATAAAGTGTCACTCAGGGTATAGTTATTTTTATTTCGCTCCATATTTCTCATTGTAATAACCTAGTAAATTCACAGAATATCTTTAGACCTTGTGTGTGCGTATGTGTGTGTGTAATTCGCAAATGTATTAGATGCTTTAATAGAATATTGTCTTGTAAACAACATGGAAGAGTATTACCATTAAATAATATTTGGCCCTCCCAAGTCAAATCATCGTCCATTTTTCCCACCAGAAATACAATTCCAGATAAGGAAGAAGCAAAAAATTGGTCTGACTTAACAATATTATCATATCTAATGGCTGTTACTTTCCTTGAGGATCTCTCGGGCACTACAGTGCATATTATTTTGTCAGCTAGGCTATATACCTGAAAGTAAGTCATTTTAGTTCGGATACATTAGAAGCAATTAAGAAAAGAAAATTAAAATTTTTAACTTACTTGAATTAAACCATTTCCCAATCCAAGAACAAGATATCTTCCATCAGGTGAAAACTTACAGCTTATGACTCCTTTTGAAGTAAAATCTACCGCCTGCTTACATATAACTTTACTATTACTATATTTGTATATTCCAAAGTTCGGCCTATACATTTCTTTGAGTATAGTTTCTTTAGCTGGTTGCAAAATTGCCATATACTCAGAGAAGTACGAAGAACTTAGCAGGTCAACTTCAGTGTTGTACCAATCAGGCATGACAAGAGGTCTCCTCTTTGTCATAGAAGTTTTAGAATAAGTAAATGTTTCGTTCATATTAGAAAGCCGTTACCTTTAAAAAGAAATTTCTTTTGAATTATTTTCATAAATATTCTTCGTTATTAAAATTTCTTTTCCACAAATTTACCGTTAAAATACATGTCATTGCTGTATATATACATATATATAATATGTATATGATGTGGTTATCATAGACATGTGTTTTATTAAAACATTTTACAAAGAAATAAAGAAATTTAAACTACCTCCCCCCTTAGTGTTGTGTGTTAATTGAATTGAACTATCAAATATCTGTTTCATATAATATTAAGCTAAAATATATGAAATATTTCATTTTTAAATAATTTTTATTATTTATAAGTTACATTTGGCAATGAATAGATAATTATGTTAATAGGGTTTAAATATTTCTAGTCAAAACAGGTGGCCAGCCTTATGTAGTTGTAGGTTTCAAAGTAAAAGGTTATTAGTGATAAAAAATAAATAGTTTTGTGATTCTCGACATAGCAATGTCCGTATCAAGATCAATTAAAGAAACTAGTCGTTTAGTTAAACCAATTTTGTCCATTGATAATGGAGAAGCTAAAAGAAGAGTTTTGAGCCTCTACAAAAATTGGTACCGTCAAATTCCTTATATGGGTAGGTAATTTTTAACTTGTCGGATTTCACTTTCCTTTTCTTTTTTTAATTCAGGAATTGTAATTGTAATGTAGGGATTATCATGTATTTATTGTAATTGATATTATATTGCGAATGTTTCAGTTCTTGAATTTGACATTCCTAAGTCAGTGGAGCAATGTCGTGAAAAATTAAGAAGTGAATTCAGAAAGAATGCACATATTAAAGATATAAGAGTAATTGATATGCTTGTTATTAAGGTAATTATACAATTTTATGTGACTTCATTTGCTTTAAATATGTTCCGAAGCATTATTGGTAATATATTTATGGTCAAACTAACCATATTACTAATTTATAATAACTTTGCAGGTAAGTGTAGATGAGCCGAACCCTTAAATATTCTTTTTTGATGTCATAATAGAATCACATCATCTTCAAATCAATTGTTGCCTTACCCTGGCTCATCTTATTTTTTCTTCTTTTTTTCAATCCTCAGTGATCTTCTCATGCTGCCAAAATGATTTATGAGTTTTGTTGAGGGTTCTTCCCATATGTCCCTGTACTTCTAAAAACTGTGGATGAAGGTTAGGTTCAAAGGCTCAGTTACGTATCCTTTTCTATAAAGGCAGTATTACTCATCTTCCATCCACTTCTAATAACTATGCTTGGGAAAACCTTAGTGTTTCTAAGTTGTTCTCTCTTAAATCTTATCAAAATATCTTATTCATGATGTATTTTCTCTTCACAGTAAATTTAGACTTCTTTTGTGCTTGTGGAAGTTCATCTGGGGTCTGCTAAAGTTGACATACTCTGTTTTCTTCTTTGATATTTGAATCTTTCCTTTCTGAAAGAGTTGTTATTTTGTGATTGATTCTATTTGTTCTTTCATATATGGCCATTAAAAACAGATTCCAGTTATAGTTGGTGCTCTCATTGTTGTTATTCCCTAAAATAAACCAGTAATGTCTATTGTAACAATGATTTGAGATTCAATATTTTTGTTAAAATGAAAAGCCATATTCTCCAATTCCAAAATCACATCTTAATTTTGAAGTGTATTTTAATTTGAGTAAATATTTCATTTTAAATGTAAGTTTCATTAAGTTCTGTTGATGAGTATGCTCAAGAAAATCATTGCCTTTAGCCAATTCCAATGGAATGTAGTTATTTACTTTTGACAGGATTATTAGTAAGACATGTTTTATATTTTTTCTGCCTACATATATAATTTAATAGAATAGTTACAGTAGGTTTATATTCATATATAGATTTACTCTGTTAACCTTGAGATGAGTTTTAGTAAGGTATTCTTGAGGGTTCAGCCTTCAGGTATTAGAAAATAAAACACTCTTGAAAATTAAGGAATAATTATTTGTTATTGCCAAGTTTAGTGTAAGTAATCTTCAGGGTTACAAGCAATGACAGAACATTACCCCATCACCCCATCAGTTATTACATATATATATATATATATATATATATATATATATATATATATATATATATGTATATATCATAACTTACATACCCTGAGACATCTAAAACTGTTTTTGTCTCAAAAAGTAAAAAATGAATTGATTACATAACATTCCATGCTTAACACAGGTTCACACACTATATTTAGACCTTTAAGGGTGCTAAAACAAGTTAACAAACAAAAACCAGTAGCAAACCATTATATTTTCAAAGTAAGTCAGAAACCTAGAACTACCTAACCTATATAATTATACCAGTTTCTTGATTGTTAATAAATATTAAAGTTAATTCTTTTTTATGTCATAATAGCTCGCTATTTAACTTAAAATGGGGCCATTAAAGGTGGGCTCAATTAGATATAACAATAAAATATATATTGTCTTATAAATTTGCTAATACTTTTTTTGGCTGCTAATACTAATATTGAACATCAAGCTGTCATGCCTTTAAAAACTTCTAATTTTATGGGAAAGGGTTAGGGTTTTAATTTGCATGTAAGTAAATTAGAAAGTTAGATTCTCATGATTGCAATAATCCCCGTACAGCAAAAATGCATATTGTTCTGTAAAGCAACCAAATATGCAGTTAATTGTTTTTGGTCTAGAAATGACACTGAACCTATTCCATGCAAATGCCATGGATGACTATAATTAACTGTTTGAGAAGCATAAACTAAGCTTAATAAAATAATAAACTAAAAATGTAAGTTATAAAAATGATCTTTTCTGAGAAAAGATATTATTCCAAAGTACTTCTTTGTAATAATATGTAGATTTACTTAATTTTATTCATGGCTTTATGAATTTTAATTACGTTATATACTTGATCTATCATTCTACCAAATCTCAAGATTACATCGTATCTGATTATAACTTTCTTTATTTTTATAGTGGAGTGATTTGATGAGTTATACATCGAAGCATAAAGTTTTTGATTGGGCGAATAGTTTTTCAGATTTCACAATCAACTTCTTTGGACATCCTTTATTGCTATAATTTTAACAGCAGTCATGATGTCAATATTATGGGAAATCATATTCAAAATTTCATATAAATTCATTCAGTGAGCTTTGTGATTTATCTAGAGTAAAAAAGCAACAGATCGAAACTTGATCGAATTGAATGATTATTTTCCTTTCTATATTCCTTTCTATATAATAGCTGGCTAGTGGAGGTTCTCAATCAAAATGGGTGAAATAATTGAGAAGTGCTCAGTAACCGCCACAGTTCATACATATATTTTTTTAACGCAGATTGCTTTTGAGGCTAATGTCTCATCCTCAGTGCTCTAAGTTGGTTGAAGTGAATTTGCTCAGACCTCTGGCTATATAGTCTATAAAATATAGCCAAAGGTCTGAGCGAGTTCACCTCGACCAGCTTAGAGAGTTCTTTAAAAAAAAGAATTCATTTTTGGTTAAATTATATGTGCAAAAGGAGGGTTTTAAAGAAGGTAAAGATTTATAATTGTAATATTTTAATATTTTTTTTTATATTTGATTAACAAAAATTTTATAGAAAATAATATTATTATAACACCTATATGTTAAATGTACTTTTCTAATGTTTATCTTCTATAACATTTTTACAAAAGCTTGTTAAAGAAGAAATTTATGAATGTAATTACGATGGTTAAGTTCTTCCCGTACTCTTCCTAATCTTGAGCAAAGCTTAGTGGTCATTCCTTTCCCCCTAAGCATTCTCTCAGTCTCTTAAAGTGAATTTTGTCATTTACTCTTATTTGTGTCTTTATTAATTAGAGTAAATTTCATCTCATTCATTTCATCTGCTTAGATTACCAAGATACTGCAAGACAGACTTTTTTTTATCAAAATATTTTTGGATTTTTATTTTTTAACATTTCCTTAATTTTATGAGGTTAATCATATAATTATAATTTCTTTATTGTACATAAGTTTTCATTTTATAGGGACAAATGGAATTAAAGGAGATCGTGAATGGATGGAAACAGAAAGGCCACATAATGGCCTATTTCAAGGAAACACATGAAATTAAACCTGAAGGATTCCTGAATAAATTTTTTTCTGGGTCTAATTGAACTATTTCAAAAGAAAATATGTCCTATTAGAATTTTCTTGTATCATAATGTAAATAAATAGTGTTGGCATTATTATGAAGCTTAATTTACTTCCTCATATTATTAAGAGAAAAAAATTCTATAATATATTGAAGTATATGTACTTGTTGCCTTCCGTTTGGAGCTAATGTATTAAAGTTACTCAATAGCAGTTAACAAAATTTGATGTATATAGAATTAGAAAATATTTTCAATATAATCAGAGCAGAAAAGGTAGTCTTTCTAAGCAAAGGTAAAAGGTTTGAATCAACAAAGACTATTACTCACTTGATACACTTCTCCCTCTCCATTAAAAGATTATAAACAGCATGAACTCCTGGATTTCCCCCCTCCCTATATATCAATATAATGTTCGTTAATTGCCTTGATAAACTTATCCAAAATTAAATCATAAACTTTAATTAATTAATTTGATTTAATAATAAAATTAAAATTGTTATCAGTAAAAAGAAAAAAAATCACTTAACTAAAGAAATGTAAAATTTTATTTTCAAAAGGAGAGTTTTTTTACCGTAAATATTATTATATGATTTTATTTGGGGTTCGGTTTTTTTTTTTTTTTCTGGATCTCCCTTGACCTAACCCCAACTAAAATCATCTAATATTAAAATTTCATTTTTTAATCTTTATGTTTCATAACTATTCTACTATTCTATTAGCTATTAAGAATTGGGAAAAATGGCTGTAGATTATCTGGTAGGTAAGGGAGCCTCTCTATTCTGTCTCTTTAATACCTTATTATTATACGAGTATGTATTTTATAAATTCTGAATTTAACTATAATGGCTAAGTACTTCTGCCACTCTTCCTTCCTGGCTAGTGAAGAACAAGGCTTAGTGGTTATACCTTGTAAATTTAAATTTGTTATTTTATCTTATATACACATGAATATACATATATATGTGTGTGTGTGTGTGTGTGTGTATATATATATATATATGCTCCTTGCGATATTTTCTTTTTGTGTGTGCACTGCACTCTCTATCTGACCTGTTCTTGATTGCTACATATCTCAGCCACAAGTGTTTAATTTTCTGTGTGTGTGTATATATATATATATATATATAATATTAAAGTCTCTCTTCACCCCTCACCGACGAAGAGTGATAGATTCACAAAAACTGTACTCCTTGTGATTTTTTCTTTTCTGTGTGCACTGCATTTTCTATCCCACCTGTTCTTGATTACTATATATAGACACTCATACACATATTCATCTTTAATGGAACATAGGAAAATCTGTTTAGAATATGCAGATCCTGTCCCACCTACTTTCCTTGTGTACTTTGTTGGACGATATTATAACGATATATCAGCAAATGCAACAAAGTTTTTGAAAATTTTTTGTTCAAAAATAACCTAATCCTATTAATTTTTATCTCAATAATTCTTTTGGGCTTTTAATGCTGTTTTAGTTGTCCATTCCCACTTGTACATATTACTATGAAAATTAGGAAATCTGCTTCGTTTACGCATCTCGTATACGTAAATACTTTTATTTGCTTCTTTTTTTTTTTTTAATCAGGAAATTGAAACACTAAAAGAGAGGTTTACATGCCATGCAAAGTTCATATATACATAGTCATCAACTACGATCCTGAGGGATGTATCAAGTTAACGGAGCTTCAGCGAGGACCTGGATCCCCTGCTATCCGGGCCGGTGCGTTTTCCATTTACGCTACCAGGACAAGCCTAATACGCTACCCCGCACGAAAGTCCTGGCTGGACAGTTAGATTTTTTATTCTGTTCCCTTGCATTGAAAATTATTACTTATACCAACTCTTATACAATATTTAACTACAGCTTATATATGATTTTACTAATAGTGTTTTTGTTTTTTTCTCTGTGTGAAAAACTTATCCCAGAAAAAAAAATTGCCGACGTGTGAGGTAGATAGTTGAGTCTGAAAGAACCGACAGTAAAAAACCGATACAAACTTAAAAGACTGCTTTTCAATAGAATAGTTTTAGAAAAAAGAGAAACACCTGGTAATAATAATTCAATTTGGCTGACAAATAGAGTTCCGTAAGTTCGTTCTTTGTAGTGAAATATAGTGAGAATGAAATTTGCACTTCAAGTACAGTCAATGTTTGTGCCTTCCTTTTAGAAGAAAATGGCGTCATATGCAGTATAAATGAGGTGATGTGAAGGCAGTAGAAGAACACTGCAGTGAAAATTTTAACAAGACATAGCCAAAAAGACTTTATTGATGACCCCAAGTAACATTCCTTCTGGTCATCAGTGACTTCCAAGTTCTCTGGGCATGAGTGAATATTTTCAAGATGAATGTAAACATTGATTTTTGTCTAAATGCAGGAATCGGTGGAAATTAGGTATTAGATTATAAACAATTTAAGAAGAAAAAATTTTATTTGATTTGCCATTATAATTTTGTATTGAATTTCATTTTATTTTAATCGATTCATTTCTAATATGTATATTTATGTCTACTTACGTCATAGACTGGAATTTGTCTCTATCAGTAAACAGAATAAAAAATATCGTAAGAAGAGAATTAACAGCAAAGAATTGTTTTTTTTTTTTTCTTTCTGAGGATCCACGATTTGTATTTTTTTTTTTTTTTTTTTTTAATTAATTATGAAGTATCCTAATAATCATTTTTTATATCAGCAAAATGGAAATCTCAAGATTGTCCTCTTTGGAATTACTTTTTTCTATCATGTGTTAGACTATTTACACCTGAATGATGATATTTTGCATTAAATTTCAGTATATAACTATTAATAGTTTAGGATTATATTTTCCCTACTTTATATAATGAAATTTTTAAATATTCGAAAAGTATGTTTCTCGTGCCTTACATATGTATTTGAGTGTATTCAATTTAACAAGATTCAAGACTGATTTTTATTATGCTCAGGAATCTTCTGAGAAAAGTAAGTGAGATTTAATCGTATGTAATAGCATTTTTTTATAATGCTGGCCAAATAGTTTCTCCATATCTATACAAAAAATTGTATTTTTAAAATATACAGCTAGGTAGGCCCAGCAATTTTACCAAAGGAAAGGGATATATTTATACAAACCTCTATATGCAGTTATTTTTGTACACGAGTATATGTTTTAGAGTGAAGTGAGCTTTCTTACTGTTTTTTTCTTGAAAGTTCTAAAGAATGCAGATTTGTTACTAGTTGCCAAAAATAAGGCCCGCAATAATTGTTGGTAAATTGCAGTGTACATTAATTGCGGCTGACGTATCTTGCTCCCACACGACATTACTCTTAATCCTGTTGCTCTACTTTCGTTTGTATCTTTTAAATGAATAACAAACTCGGCCCTTCGTTTCTATTTAAAAGTTACTTGGCGAATTTCATTAAGTAAAAGAATGAATTTTAGCTTCTATGCCGTAAAATTAAAATTTGCGGTATAGGTAAACCCTCAATTCACATTTGTTCAATTTCAGTAACTGTAACTCTTAAATTATTTCTTTTATAAATAAAGTTTTAAAAATACAAAAATGCTTTTGTTTTATTTATTTACATATTTTTTTTGTCTTTGCGAACCGTTGAATGATAAATTGTTCAGGGGGGAGGGGGGTTGAATGGGGCTAAAACTAGAACCTGTGGTTTGTTGACATCCACGCGCTAGTGAGAATAAGAAGTACTTTAATACGTATTATTACGACTACACCCTATTATTTTGGAAACCGTGTGTATTTAGTTGGTTTTGTTCAACAATATTATAGAACGATGGATGATACAATAAAAATCTGGGATTTGACTAGAAGTGAAGAGGGTGCTATCTGTTTGTTTGTTTTCAAGAGAAACGGTTGTCTATGAGAACGAGCTAATTTCAGACATGGCGTCCAAAACTGTAGTTGACTGGGATATTTGCATCCGTGAGGTGTGTCTTAATTCGGTCGAAGCACAAAACATTTGCACGATCGGAGGAGATGACCCAAATAGATGGGAGTTTATTCATAAAACTTAAAAATAATGCAAGACCATGATCAATGAAGGAAAATAATGGTCTTGCTACAACAGAGGGTATTTGTTAGAGATACAAGTGAGACATTTTAGGTTAGCATACCTAACCGCGAAGTGAACTCTCTTACGGGAAATTTCCGTACAAAGTAAAGGCGTATTGGAGGACGCTGGTTTTCCACATGACACAGAAAACCATAAATACAAGTTTGTAGTCCCAGGCGCCAATACGCAGGAAGTTGGCAGGGTGCAGGGATCAGCGAAATGGCGTAACGTGGTAAGAGCAGGACAACATGTCTATTCTTACCTGGCTTTGGAGAATGTGTTTAAGTATTAAAGAGTTGTGTTTCAGTTTGGTTATGTTAGTTTTTCTTGTTTTGGAAATAACGGTGTGGTCGGTATAATACCCAAGTACCGAATATAATTCATTAGAGAATTTTTTTTTTTTTCGTAAGCATAAATATGGTCGGACAAAAGTACCTCTAATAATGGAGAAAATATCGAAAAATATTCAAAAATTCTTGAATTCGGGAGAACAGCCTCAATAGTTTCATTCTTTCAGAATTCACTAAAAGCACTGACAAATATAACTCTTTATTTTAAAAATATTCTGTACATTATCAATAATTTTTGATGTGGTTCATAATAATAGTCCTTGCTCGTCAATCCCGGGACGTAACCCGTCCTCAGAGAGGAGCCCAGGTTAACCCGCGATAGACTATCCGGCACCCATCTTCTCCTTATCCTAGGATAAGAAGGAGACTAGGCTGAGAGTCAAGGAGGGAGTGAGAGGTGGAGAAAAATGCCAGTGTATTCACTCCCTTGGTATTTTAACTAAATTGGCTGGAGTAGGAGGTCCCTTGGCCACCTCCTCTTGAGACGTCGGGGAGGGTGGTCGGGATGAACGTGGGATGCCAGGGACAGGACCATTCTTTGTTCCTCTTACCCGAATTTATGTTTACTAGCATCGACTGTCTAATTGGCTATTTCCATTCAAGTCCGAACTATCGTGGATATTAATTTGAAAAATAATAAAAACTCCGTCACGAAGGAGCTGCGTAAGACGAGGAGATTTCTCATGTTTATTAAAGATAAATAAAAGCAGACTTTCCAAGCCAACGGGAGAATAAGAAAGGTTTGCCCACTGAACTCTGCCCAGACTCTCCTAATGGACGGAAGAGTGGGGGAAGCGGTCATCTATTTCAGTTTCATTCATAACAATTGTTTCCCAAATACGCGTTTGTTTTTTTGTAATAATATAATAGAACATAAACGCTAGAAACTTTACATTTCTTTACTCAAATAATGACGAAAAATGTTGGCCCACTTCTAAACCTTCCCTTTAACCGGATTTGAACCAAAAGTAGATTATATTAAAAACTAGCGGACCCGACAAAATTATGACAAAAAAAATTTTTTTTAGGGCGTAGTTGGCCCTAAGCAAACAGTGTTGTATTATCACACGCTTTAAATAGAGCTTTTAACGAATTTTACGGCCTTCAAATATAAATTAATGGAATACCTATTATAAAGTTTTTTCACAGAATAATTTACATATGGTGAATATATGGGCTCAATAAAAAAAAACACATGTATTTAAGGCAAATTGGAAATGAAAATTTGATTTTGCCAAGCCCCTCTGCCCACAGACCGAAAATCAAAAATCAGACTTCACAGTCAGTGTCACCCGCTTGAATATTCTGAGGATTCCCTGAAAATTACGGTGATGCTTATAATGGTGAAGATATATACTTTTTTTAATATAATTTTAAACCATCCAATGTGGGATCGGTAGAGATCTGTTGGAATTTTCAAAATCGTTTCATTCATTTGTATAGGTTTGTCATTAACCAACGTAAATATCTTAATTTCCCAGAGAGAAATCTGCTACAATTAGAACTGTCCCTAAGGAAAAAAGTTAAATATCTTCAATTAAGTCTTTCAGATTGCCTTTCCGAAAAACAAAATTCTACTTACTGTACAAAAATTACATTTTGTACAAACTATCAACGAGCTTTTGACGGATTTCAACGAATATGCAGACTTTAGAGAAACAAAAATATGGAATTAAAAAAAAAAAAAAACCGTTTTAAATACATATTTATGATTGTTATTTTGGGAAGGGGGGGTGGGGGGAGGTTTAGAGAAACAGAGAGAGAGAGAGATTAAAATACAGCCTTTGGCAGAGTTGTCTTATTCATTATTATATTACTAAAATTTGGTTTCTGGATTGGTATCATTATTATTACTGCACTCGAACGGTGCACCTACGGGAGAGATTGAAGGATCTCCATGCATGCCGTCGAGATCTCTTAACTCTGTCACTCTGGAAGTCAGTGGTCAGACAGATATATGCTGCCAAACTTTGGATTCTCCTATATCATCCGGAGGCTGCAACTTGCATCGACTGCAGGCCTTCCTTCACTAAAACTTGCCTGTTCCATTCGCATTGTCTGGAAGGAGTTTGCAATAGATATTACAAGTATTTCATAGGCACTCTGAGATGTCTCACTCGGATCCCACCAGGGAGTACAAAGTCTGAGGTGTACTCTCCATATGTTGGTAATGGAGACTTCCGGAACCTCTTATCCGCGATGACGGAGCCAACCTGCGTTTTGCACGATCTAGTTCTCGCCTTTCCCATTCAATTTCTTCTGCATATCCTGGATTGGTCCTGCTCCTGTGCTCCTCCATCTCATCATGCTGCTTCCTCTCCCATTCTCCAGTCTCTCAGACTTCCTACGTCTGTCCTTGCACACTTGAACTTTACTTTTAACACACCCATTGGGTTATAATGGATTCACCAAATAAATTCCATAAACCCTTTCATAAAAATGAAATATTTCATCATACCATTAAAAAAAAAAAAAAAAAAGTTAAAAACGAAATTTAATTTTAAAGACCTAGAGAACAATGAGTGTAAGAGGCCGGGAAGAGAGAAGGGTAATAAGACATAATAATAGCTACATATTTTATATAATAAATATTCTCTATTCTACCGGCTATTCTTTCTAAAACTTGGTATCTCTAATATGCCATTATTTATATGTAAAGTTTTTTTCCGGGTTGGACCGTGTAAAGTTTTTGATGGTTGCCGAGCTTTCGCACATCCACACATGAGAAACATTCTCATTCTCTATTCAGCCCTGAAGAAGCCATCACAGGATGAGCGAAAGCTCGGCAACCATCAAAAAGTTACACGGTCCAACCCGGAAAAAACTTTACATACATCTGATGACTGTGGAAGCCTACGTGAACATGCCATTATTTAGTTACAAAATATTAATTTCCTCAAGTAATTATAAATAGGTTCATCAATTTTTATAAAATGTGTCAATAATACAACCTTTCAGCTTGAGCATTCAAAAACCTGAAAGTCTATTAGTTGCTCCTCGAGAAATAACCAAACTCTTCTGCTCTAAAGGAAGAAAACTACAGCAAAAACAAGGTCAGGTGAGAGTTAATAGTTAACATTTTTTTTTTGTATTTACATCGCGAACACTTCCGGTGCTTCTAAAACATGCTTGCTACTGCAAATTAGTAATAAATCATTTTGTAAAAGTTTTATATTCATATATTTGAATAAACAATCAATATTTTAATCCAAAAGTTTCTTTCTCAAATAGTTTTACCCAGTAGTAATTTTATGTAATCAAGTTGAATGGCATGTTCTCCCTCCTTACTTTAAATTATCATATAATTATGAATGGAGCATATTTTTAGCTTTCCCAATTTAGGATCGGTAAAGAATCGTTGAAATGTTGCGTCGCTGTACCAATGTGAATTATCCTATGGGAAGTTTGCTTGATGATTTTTTTTTCCTTCAAAAATCAATTTGAATTTTTGTTTGGGGTACAACTGTTGGAGAAGATTTATTAAAATCCGCAATATATTTCTAATTTAAATTCGCTCTATGTCACGACCGTTGTTATAATGGGTTTATCAACTAAATTCCATATGGGATTAGAAATGGAAAAAAAAAATTTAAATCACTTAACCTGCATGAAACTATAATCACATATACCAAAGAAATTCACTCCTTGGCACTTATTTTATTACCATCGAAATAACATAAGACCAAAGCTTATAAAAAGTCGAAATACTAAACCAGCAACACATATCTCAATTATATTTGCCCCTTGAGACAACTCTTGTGTCATAAGGAGTTACCAACGCAATACGCATATCATGTAATAAAATTTGTTAATTTTAAAATTTAAATAAAATCATATTATTTTGCTACAATAGGTTAGTTATGAATGAAATAAAATAACAGCGAATTGACCAATAGCTCCGGCTTTAGAATATGTATATATGTAGACTTTTTTTTTTTTTTTTTTTAATAGAATGGTTCCATAAGGAGTTTAGACCAAATGTTTGTGTCTAAGAGTAAATTTCGTAAGGATACGTACTGCAGATGTAGTACTCTTCCCTATTTATACTTCAAAAATTAGTTTATATTACTTCTATAATGTCTTGTATTTTGTACAATTTTTATTGTGAAAACATTATTAAAAATTCAAAAATAACTGAATTTATAAATGTCTTAGAAAATAAATTATTGTGATACAATTTGCAGCATTTTATATGGTATTTTCGTAATCATCCCCACCTCCTCTCCTACGGCTCCCTTTCCTACTCTCTTCCCACCCACTTGTAGCGGAATAGTATTTTAGCATTTTTCACCCAATAGTGGTTGACATGTCACAAAAAATTAATTAATTAATAAAACTAAAAGAAACAACTTTAAATCATAATAAGAATTGAAAAACCTTTTTTTTATAAGAATGGTTCACATTAGCCGGAGAGAATTAATATTTCTTTAGAATAATTCTTAACTAATAGAAATGTTAACTTTTTTTTTCTCGGTAAAATGATAACTTTTAATGGTTTAATTGTTTTTAAAAGATATTATTAATTAATTGCTACAAACTTATATAATTTTTTTTTTACCAGGGCGACTCAGACACAGCAAACGAATACCATTCTCAATCTAATCTTCTCTCTAAACCTTGGTAAAGTTAAATTAAAGTTAATGGAATTTATAATCAAAATTTTAATTGTCTCAAGTAGTTATAAATAGGTTCTTAAATTATTAGATAATTTGTCAATAATACAACCTTTCAGCTTGAGCATTCAAAAACCTGAAAGTCTATTAGTTGCTCCTCGAGAAATAACCAAACTCTTCTGCTCTAAAGGAAGAAAACTACAGCAAAAACAAGGTCAGGTGAGAGTTAATAGTTAACATTTTTTTTTTTTATTTCTTTACTGTGTCTTACTTTACGATCTCATGTTCGGAGATTTGTTGGCAGTCGAGTCTTATGCTGGTCGAATTAATCAGGGTTTTGGCCAGAATAAAAAAAAAAAAAAAAACTCCGTTTTTTATTGCCGACTTTTCGACGTAACTAGTGAGTCATCGTCAGGGGGATGTGATCTCTGGAGAGTTTTCCGAGGGAAGTAATAGAATTATTAGCTCCCTATTACGTTATGGAATTATTACATTTTGAACACCCCCNCTCCTCGAGAAATAACCAAACTCTTCTGCTCTAAAGGAAGAAAACTACAGCAAAAACAAGGTCAGGTGAGAGTTAATAGTTAACATTTTTTTTTTTTATTTCTTTACTGTGTCTTACTTTACGATCTCATGTTCGGAGATTTGTTGGCAGTCGAGTCTTATGCTGGTCGAATTAATCAGGGTTTTGGCCAGAATAAAAAAAAAAAAAAAATACTCCGTTTTTTATTGCCGACTTTTCGACGTAACTAGTGAGTCATCGTCAGGGGGATGTGATCTCTGGAGAGTTTTCCGAGGGAAGTAATAGAATTATTAGCTCCCTATTACGTTATGGAATTATTACATTTTGAACACCCCCCGCGGAGATCATTCCATACATCTTTATCGCCCATGATGATGACTTACAATGTAAGTCGAAACATCGGCAATAATAAAATAATTACCCTAAAATTTGGAGTATTTTATTTTTATGATCCTGGCCGAAACTCTGACGAATTTCCCCAGCATTTATTATCTAATATTGACAAATTTATAGCACATATGCATTGTGGGTTCAAAGGAAGGCATTTTATAAAATCCTATTAATCTTCCTAACTAGAAAAAGTTAGGTCGTGATTTAACTGCAGTGATTTTAATCATTGAACAGAAGGTGGAGCTTTTTTTCAAGTACCCATTTTCACCCTTGATATCTTCTTCGGAGGTGAAATTGAATTCAACACTAAAATCTTATTTCAATAATTAGGATAATAATTAAATCAATTAAGAAAATTAATGTATTAATTACTAATATTAAGCAAAATGAATACATTAGTTATAGAGTTATTACATTTTAAATGGTAAGTATCCACAAAGGAGTTATTTCATCTGCCGCTGGTGTTCCACCATGCAGGGTAAAATGAAGGGTGCTACTTTGTGCCCAGTTACAACTTCTCACCCTGACATACTTCACTGTGAAAACTTGTATTCCTGAATCCTTTCCAAGCCTCCAGAACAACCGGGATTCCCCATTGGTGGTCACTGCGCAACAAACCCTTATTGGTTACAAATAAGAATCCACAAAGGAGTTATTTCATCTGCCGCCGGTGTTCCACCATGCAGGGTAAAATGAAGGGTGCTACTTTGTGCCCAGTTACAACTTCTCACCCTGACATACTTCACTGTGAAAACTTGTATTCCTGAATCCTTTCCAAGCCTCCAGAACAACCGGGATTCCCCATTGGTGGTCACTGCGCAACAAACCCTTATTGGTTACAAATAAGAATCCACAAAGGAGTTATTTCATCTGCCGCCGGTGTTCCACCATGCAGGGTAAAATGAAGGGTGCTACTTTGTGCCCAGTTACAACTTCTCACCCTGACATACTTCACTGTGAAAACTTGTATTCCTGAATCCTTTCCAAGCCTCCAGAACAACCGGGATTCCCCATTGGTGGTCACTGCGCAACAAACCCTTATTGGTTACAAATAAGAATCCACAAAGGAGTTATTTCATCTGCCGCCGGTGTTCCACCATGCAGGGTAAAATGAAGGGTGCTACTTTGTGCCCAGTTACAACTTCTCACCCTGACATACTTCACTGTGAAAACTTGTATTCCTGAATCCTTTCCAAGCCTCCAGAACAACCGGGATTCCCCATTGGTGGTCACTGCGCAACAAACCCTTATTGGTTACAAATAAGAATCCACAAAGGAGTTATTTCATCTGCCGCCGGTGTTCCACCATGCAGGGTAAAATGAAGGGTGCTACTTTGTGCCCAGTTACAACTTCTCACCCTGACATACTTCACTGTGAAAACTTGTATTCCTGAATCCTTTCCAAGCCTCCAGAACAACCGGGATTCCCCATTGGTGGTCACTGCGCAACAAACCCTTATTGGTTACAAATAAGAATCCACAAAGGAGTTATTTCATCTGCCGCCGGTGTTCCACCATGCAGGGTAAAATGAAGGGTGCTACTTTGTGCCCAGTTACAACTTCTCACCCTGACATACTTCACTGTGAAAACTTGTATTCCTGAATCCTTTCCAAGCCTCCAGAACAACCGGGATTCCCCATTGGTGGTCACTGCGCAACAAACCCTTATTGGTTACAAATAAGAATCCACAAAGGAGTTATTTCATCTGCCGCCGGTGTTCCACCATGCAGGGTAAAATGAAGGGTGCTACTTTGTGCCCAGTTACAACTTCTCACCCTGACATACTTCACTGTGAAAACTTGTATTCCTGAATCCTTTCCAAGCCTCCAGAACAACCGGGATTCCCCATTGGTGGTCACTGCGCAACAAACCCTTATTGGTTACAAATAAGAATCCACAAAGGAGTTATTTCATCTGCCGCCGGTGTTCCACCATGCAGGGTAAAATGAAGGGTGCTACTTTGTGCCCAGTTACAACTTCTCACCCTGACATACTTCACTGTGAAAACTTGTATTCCTGAATCCTTTCCAAGCCTCCAGAACAACCGGGATTCCCCATTGGTGGTCACTGCGCAACAAACCCTTATTGGTTACAAATAAGAATCCACAAAGGAGTTATTTCATCTGCCGCCGGTGTTCCACCATGCAGGGTAAAATGAAGGGTGCTACTTTGTGCCCAGTTACAACTTCTCACCCTGACATACTTCACTGTGAAAACTTGTATTCCTGAATCCTTTCCAAGCCTCCAGAACAACCGGGATTCCCCATTGGTGGTCACTGCGCAACAAACCCTTATTGGTTACAAATAAGAATCCACAAAGGAGTTATTTCATCTGCCGCCGGTGTTCCACCATGCAGGGTAAAATGAAGGGTGCTACTTTGTGCCCAGTTACAACTTCTCACCCTGACATACTTCACTGTGAAAACTTGTATTCCTGAATCCTTTCCAAGCCTCCAGAACAACCGGGATTCCCCATTGGTGGTCACTGCGCAACAAACCCTTATTGCTTACAAATAAGAATCCACAATTTCCAATTGTTCGAATGTTTCAAAAAGTGAAACTTTTACTTAACTGAGAGCGAAATTTGAAACAAAAGTTTAAAAAAAAAATAAAATGCTTTTAAAATTTAATTTATACATCTTTTATTTTATTAATTTTGTTACTCTACTCCAAAATTATAGTAGGCTCTTTTTTAAACTTTTTCTACTGCAATAAACAAGCTCTTTCAGAATTAGGAATAAATGTCTTCCAATAACTGATAAGGTTAGTGAGATTTTACTTAAATCATTAACTGTAGATTTTTTTCAGTGCAACAACTCAAGAATGGGTTGACCAATTGTTTTATTATATTAACAGTTTGATTTAGCATCAAAGAGTCCAATATAGTATAAACAATAATTTTATCCATTCATAATTCGTATATAATTATTTCATAATAAAGATATAATTCATTCATATACTAAACAACCGTTTGAGTCCACTTGAGCCATGTTCCTTTCTTGAACAAATAGGGGTGCTACTTTGTGCCCAGTTACAACTAACCAAACTCTTCTGCTCTAAAGGAAGAAAACTACAGCAAAAACAAGGTCAGGTGAGAGTTAATAGTTAACATTTTTTTTTTGTATTTACATCGCGAACACTTCCGGTGCTTCTAAAACATGCTTGCTACTGCAAATTAGTAATAAATCATTTTGTAAANAACTGGAATTCATTTTTTGGTGGTATTTAATCCCAAATTTTAACAATTTTCAGTGCAAGGGAACAGAATAAAAAATCTAACTGTCCCAGCCAGGACTCGAACCTGGATCTCCTGCCGGTGCATTACCGATTACGCTACCAGGACAAGACTGATAAGTTATTAAAGTCCCCACATCGTCTTATGCTTGAAGGAGCTGACATTGTCAAGCTGTTTAAATGACTCGTTATTTACTTTTAAATTTTAATTTTATAAATATTATTTTTTTGTTGTCAGGTTAGTAAATAACGAGAGACCTTTAAACAGCTTGACACTAGTGCGGGGAATTTAACAACTTATCAGGCTTGTCCTAATAGCATAATTGGTAAATGCACCGGCTCGGATAGCAGGAGATCCAGGTTCGTGTTCTGGGTGAGACAGTTAGATTTTTTATTCTGTTCCCTTGCACTATAAATTGTTATTTAAAATTACCAAAATATGGTCAATACTCTAATATTCTATAGCTTAAATGTTTGTATGCAATTTAGTTGTACTTAAATCATTCAAGGAGTAACTAATAAATTCATTTTTCAAAAACCAATTAATGAAAACAGATAATGGTCTTTGTATGAACAAAGTACATGTATTGTAAAAAGCTATAGACGACATAATTTTTTAGTGTTTCCTTTTTGTGTAATGTCTCAACCAATCTTTAAATAATTTCATAATTTTAATGAATTAAGAATAGATACCTCTGGTGATGGTATCTATACCCATCAAAGTTTATCGAATAAAGTATTAATTGTTTTCAAAATCTCTCTATAATGTGAATTAAGGTCTTTTGTATCTGTTTTCAAATTTGTAGATCCAACCATCGGACATTACTATTAAAATTATTGTTAAAGAAATGGTCAGGATTTAGTCAATGAGTAAATGAAATTAAATTAAAACATGTAAAGAAACATATTATTTTGTCCAACTTTTCGACTTTATTTTCAAGCCTTCTTCTGAGCAGTGTAACAATAACCTAACAGAAACACAACATAAAAAATGACTACAAGTTATGGTAAACCACAAAAAACCAAATAAAATATTTATAAAGAAAAAATTAAATAAAGTAAATGACGAGAGTCGACAAATAGCTTGACAATGTCAGTTCCTTCGAGTGTAAGACGAAGTTCTTGTCTTTCTCGTAGGTTAGGCTCTCGCCAATGTAGATGGAATTGAATGAGATACCTGGCGCGTCCTGGTAGCACAATTGGCAAGTGCACCGGCCCGGATAGCAGGAGATCCAGGTTCAATTCCTGGCTGGGACAGTTAGATTTTTTATTCTATTCCCTCTCATTAATTGTTTAAAATTTACGTGGGATAAAAAACCACAACCAAATAAAATATTTATTTATTTTAAGTTCTGTTAAAAGTTTAACAAATAAAACATACTTTTTTTTTTTGTGCAAAATATAGAATAACTTCCTAGTCTATTCCTAGTGTGTTATATTGTATAGTTTCCTTATATTTTAATTGTGTCATATAATTAAAGAGTTTATTTGTAATCTTCAGTTAATTTCAAGAAAGAAAATAAGAAGGAAATAAACATGGAATACTTTAATACTACTGATACTTATGTAGGTATTACATATTTAAAATAATAGTTAAGTATATTAATCTCGGGATTCCCCATTGGTGGTCACTGCGCAACAAACCCTTATTGGTTACAAATAAGAATCCACCTGAAAGTCTATTAGTTGCTCCTCGAGAAATAACCAAACTCTTCTGCTCTAAAGGAAGAAAACTACAGCAAAAACAAGGTCAGGTGAGAGTTAATAGTTAACATTTTTTTTTTGTANAATTAATAGATAATATTTAATTAATATCCTATTAATCTAATTTATGAGGAGAATTTTCTTGCCTGTGTTTCGTTAGACGTACAGTGAGTTAGCTGATGTGTTGACAGCTTTAATTTTCTTACTTTGCCTTCATGTTAGCCCGTCATCTTGTTCTACATGAGGTCGCCTATTTCAATAAATGCCTAAATATTTCATTAGTGTGGTAAAATTCATGCCAGATACATCAGCTTACTCAGATGAAATAAGAGAAAAACGATAGCTGAAGAGGACATTCACGATTTTATGTTTTTATTTGTAGTTTGAACTCCTAATCTTAATTAGCATCTGCCATGAAACAACTAGATATACTATAAATATTTGAATGGAAAACGAGAATTCTATGACGACATAAGCCAGCTCGGCGTAAAGCTGTCTATCTCCGTGCTTTGGGAGGCTGACATTCAAATACAATTATTGTATAATGTAATAATAATGAACTAAACATATTTTCAAAAAATAACCATTAATATCTGGGATTTTTTATAGAATAAAAAAGTCCGTTTCCCATGTTTCATTAAAGATGGATATAAATAACAGTAAAAGTGAACATTGAGCGTGAACGGCATGACATTCAAACTCCTATTAAGATGGCCGCGAAGGAAAATTGCAGAAAGCCCTCACTCGTATTTACATGACGCGACTTTTAAAAAATTTTGGCAGAACTTCACAGATCCTTCATCGGGAAAGACTAAAAAAATGGTCCGTTCAAATCTTATGAGTGTGTATCTGTATATATATATATTCCTTATAAGGCATTTACTGTAAAAATAAAAATATAGTCAAACATGAGCGTTAGGAAATTGCATTTTACACATATCATACTCTATAAAAAAGGTTTCGTTACTGAATTAACATTTTACAATGATATCATTATTTATATTCTCCCTCGACCGGCTATAGCCAAGAATGCACTCATCCAATAGTTTTAAAAAAAGAAGAAACTTTAATACCAGTTTTAAATCAATAGTTTAACAGTTGCGGGCGCTGGAGCGCACACAGACAAATACATATGCATATAGTATTTGAACAGACTATTTTTTTTAGCTTTCTCCGACTTAAGATCTGTGAAGTGCTATCTAAATTCGCGTTTTATATTTATGCGCGTGAATAGCATTATTCCTCTACGAAAAATATACTCAGCATTTGAGGCTATGAGATGTAGAAGTTTACGTTCTCCCATAATTTAAGTGTAGAATAATTCTCCATAGCAGTTGTTTAAAAAAAAAAAAGTTAAGGATAATGTAAGCAGTTTAGTTATAAATTCATAACTAATATAAAGGAATGTTTTTTTACTACATGCTATTGTGTGAAATTTGTAGCACAGTAATATTACCCAGTAGCAAACACGAAATCGGACCAAATGTTTTACCTACTTCGTAAGTTTTTAATGAAAATAATTTGTTTTTAGGTGAGTGAAGGTTCAGATATATCTCCTGAAGAATCAGTTTGTAACCAAGAATTATTGATGCCACAATTGAAAGCAAGGTAAACATTATATTTACAGGTTCTGTATCAATTAGATATAACTTATGTGAAATCCTCTCAATATTTTCCCCCGTAGGGGTTTTTAATATATTTTTTAAACTATGAATTATAAATAACTTTTATTATTTAACTGAAATAAAAATAATCGAAACAGCTCGGGTTGCTAATCAATCGATTATTCGCTCATTGCTTTAAAAGAGTTATAAAGTGAAATTAGTTTAACTAAATTTTTTCTTATTTATAAAAAATCCTCTCTCTTTTCCATTCTCTCTCTCCCTCTCATCCTCTATTGTCAGGAAGAAAGGATGTATATCCTATGAGAATAAAGAACTAATCTAACCTCTCTCTCTTCCTCTCCCTCTCGCCTATTTGTATAACATATTTGAATAATCCTCATATGGCTTTCGTCTGCAGAAGATTAAGGACATCTGTTAATATTACCTCTACTCTTAGGATGATATTTTTCTCATTAGTGTATAATAATTTTGAATAATTATTTTAATAGCAATATAAGAAATAATTTTAAATAAAAAATATGCTGAATGTAACGTTCGTAAAATCCAAATTAGATTTCGGATTCATGTAAATACCTACTCCTTATCAACCTCCTTTACTACAGACATTTTTTTATCAATGAATTTATTGTTAAAGTAGTGAGATAGGTATCTAAGAATTTTCTAACTGGTCCATTCTCCTGCTAGCTTCTTATCAATTTTGAGATTAAGTCTTTTCAAGTCAACTTGTAACTATCCTCTCAAATTTTGGTATTCCATTCTCAATTTTCGGAACACTTGCTTGGTTATTCCCCTAGTATTTCTATCATTATTTAATTTGTGTTAAAGATTGATTGAAAACTAACTGAAATGCGCCTTTGCTACAAATATGGTTTGCGTTTTGACGTGTCCTTAGCCCCTGGTTGCGCATTCGGCAGAGATGAATTTCTCACCGACGCTAGGAATTTCTCTCAGTTAAATCTGGGGTACAATGGCGATCCTACTGATCCAATGGTGAGGATTAGGTCTGGTAATAGCTCCTGCATGGTTTCCTCTTGCTAGGATGACGGTCTCACCGAAGTTTGGAATTTGTCAACCTCCTTCCAAGACCTTGGGGATTATAGTTTATGATCCTAATGTTGTTTCTTCTGCAGCAGGTCTAATGAAGGTTTTGAAACTGTTTTAGCATCTGAATTAAAACCCCTACTGTAGCGATAATCCCACCGAAGTTTTTTTGCTTGAGGACTCGTGTGATCCCAATCGCCTTGTTACGTTCATTAGTTTTTTTTTAACTTCTTAACCGTCAATTATCCCCTCTTGAATCTAGTCATATATTGGCTAAGAATGACCAATACAGTTTATTGCCAATTTTAATAATGATATTAATTGTCGGGTTGTAATCCCATGTTAAATTTTGTACAAAAAATGCAAAGGGAGCCAGAAAAAAAATATCTTACTGCCTCAGCCGGGACCCGAACCCGGGTCTCCTACTTTCCAGGTCGGTATGCTGACCCCTACACACCGAGGCAGGTTAGATAATCTCTCCAACTCCTCGCACTTTACTCCGAGTCTAAACCACCGAGTAAGACGAATATATCGTCTTATGCTCGAAAGAGCTAACATTGTCAGCTATTTGTTAGACTCTTTTTTTTCTTCTTTTTTTTTCAAATATTTTTTTTAAATAATGATATGATTTGTGGTACTTAATCCCACGTTAATTTTATGCAATACATGCCGGAGTCCCGGCTGAGGTAGTAAGATTTTTTTTAATTCTATTCCCTTGCATGTATTGTATAGAATAATACCATGCCAAAATGAAGAACACTTAGTTATGGATTGTTATGTCTACACTCAATTTAGAAGAACGAAAATGTTAATTTATCAACCAGCTCGAACAGTCTCTAAAACATTCTTATTTCCTTTATTTATCTACCAAGAGGTGGATAGGTCTTATCCTTAATGGAATTGTAATTCTTCATTAGTTTTCGATGATATATAAAATTATTTTTCAGGAAAAGTAGTTCGAAAAATAGAGCATATCAAAAAGTTAAAAGCTCATTTAATTGCAACAGACCTAAGCAGCTTGAAGTGCAAGAAAGAAGTATAAATTTCGGTGTCCGACAAACCAACCTACCAAATCACCCTACCATAGTGGTATTCGTTATTTGTTCATTATTACAGTAAAATTACAGTAACAGTGGAGTATCATAATAATAATTTATTATTGATGTCATTATGCGTCAGGAGCACAAAATCAAGTTGGTGAAAGACCACAGATTGAGAATGTCTTTGCCTTCAGTTGAAAGTTGTACGAAGAATGTTGAAACGATATACTACGGCGATAGCAAAGAAGGAGGGGACACTATAAAAGGAGAGCTAGCAGGTAAGTGTTTCGTATTACATGTACCATTGACTTCACTGTAATGTCCTAGGCGGTAAACAGTAAAATATTAAATTTACTTCGTATTTTTTTTAGAAATTTCTGCCTGTCTGTCTAATATTAGACCACTCGGGAATGTCATGCTCTAATTCATTTACTTTATTAGTTTTTTTGTTTTTTTTAAACTAAAATAGATTTATCCAATTAAAATTTTTTTTTCACTAGTTATATCATTATTTGCCTATCTTTAGTTCTTAAAGACACAATAGGCTATTTATGTATGCTGGTATTCTCTTATACAGATTATTAAGAGGTTATTATATACCTATTGAATAAAAACAATTTGTTTCCCTCTGAAGTGAAGTTCAAATGAATGGCGATATCAGTAGTATTATTTTGTAGAATATTGCAGTAATGAATCTTATTTTCTCCCAATTTATAGTAATGTTTGGGAAATGAAAATCATTTTTGATTTGGAGGATAAACTTACCAGTTATAATTATAATATAATAATTAATAATTAANTAATAATTAATAATTATAATATAAATAATTATAGTTATAATTAATTTATTTCAGTTGAAATTCATCCATTTTTCTTCTTATATTCTATTTGCTTAAAATAGTAGGTGTTTATAACATTGTTAAATTCAAAAGTTTCATTCAATATCAGCTAAAATAAGCTACCATATTTCTCGTCGAACTTAGAAATACTTTTTTTCTCTTTTCAAAAAAAAAATTTCTAAAACAAATTCAATGTAAAATGTAATTTTAAAACATTTAAAGGAAGCCTATTTATCTTCCTTTATATTTTCTTTGTTGTGTAAATGTCCGCAAGAGTTAAACTTGAGTGAGTGTCCAATTAATCCGTTAAGATTTCTCTCTGACTACATTCCAATCTGTAAGGACCTCTTTAAGGATGCAGGATTTGTCAATTGTACATTGGAGAAGTCGGAGGTATGGTCCATTGGAGCATCTATCCTGAAACCGTTGGAAGTATACGTACGTTATTCATGAAAACTAGTCGAAGGGAAGGAAATTGGAATTCTGGAGGCTAAAGTAAAAAATTGGAAATATCTTCTACATTGTTAGATTTTATTAGTGTAAAGTAACAATGAATATTTCTAATAATTTTATATTAATTTGTATTCTATGACACTTATACTGAAAATTCTCATTAAGAAAGATTAATGTCACATTTGTTGATAATGTTCTGGTAAACAATTGAATGCAGGTCTAAATATATGCATGAGTTGAACCTAGTAAAAATATATAAAAAAAAAAAAAAAAAAAAAAAAAAATACTCTGATCCTATAAAAGGAATTAATTATACACAACAACAAAGAACGCAGGTCTGCTGCCAAGTTTAAACTTCATTCAGTTGTTAATGAATTTGTACTGCTATTTTTTTATTTTTTATTTTTTTATTTCTAGAATAATAATTTAGAATATTAATTACAATTGCAGATTTTTTAACATATCCCGTTAATTTAGAAAACATTAAAATTCCAAGAAAAAGAGAACTACATGCGCTTATGCATCACCGTATTTGTAATAATGTGTATGTATGTCCTTGTTTCTTTTTATTTTAAAAACATTACAGTTTAAAATCTACATATATAATCAATAGATTTTCTTTTAGGAATCCAGATATTGTACTTATTGTAGACAATTATGAATTTTTTTGCCATAGAATGGTACTGCAATGTTATTCTAAATATTTTGATGACATAAACAACCTTGCAGATGAAAATGTAATCACAATTGACGAGGTAAAAAAAAAAAAAAAAAAAAAAACTAAATCAAATCTTAAGTGAAGAGTACAGAAGAGGGGAAATAGCTAACCCTGTGTATGGATCAACAGTCTTCACAAATTTACTAACTTTTTCTTTTTGTTCCATAATCCGATGAATATACAAAAATAATAATTGAAATTTTGTACGTCAGTGTTAGTACACAAATTTTTAGTATTTAAAATATTAATATGTGCCATCGTGTATACAGTTAGATAATCTCTGTGGAATTGTCTATTACTCATTGAAGAATAATAACTCGATAATACACACATGTACATTAATTTGTTTGAAAACATTAAAGAGCACACATTTTACAAATTTAATGTTACCAAAATTACAAAAACGTATTACCAGCTCTATTACTTTTTTTTTGAACTTATAATGATTTATTACATTACTATTAACATAAAAACATTTTGTAACTTAATTACAATTAATTTAAAAAAATATCAGAGTGACAATCGCTACAGGAGAGAAGATAACCAATGATACCACTCTTAAGCTCTATTATTAGTGTTAAGAAAAATAATATTTAAGTAAACAACTTCAAGGATTGAGCGGGCCCAATATTTTTCAAATATAAAAATCAAATTAAGTACATAAGCTTAGTATACAATACTATAAAAACTGTACTATTGGAAACTAAGCTTAAGTACATAAAAGTATACTATTACAAAAATGTTGAAAAAAATTATTTTTTTAATTATATTAGATTAAAGGTGAAGGAAGGAAGGGTTTGGAAGAGGGCTAAGGTACAGTGACACAACTTCCAATTGCGTCGGGTACCTGGGCTTTCATCTTGACTCCAGACTAACATGGAACACACACACAAAAATCAAAAAACAGGAACTAAATAGGAGACTTGGACAACTTTACAAGCTACTAAACCGCAAGTCAACCTTAACTGTGACCAACAAACTCACTCTTTATAAGACGTTACTGAGAACTATCTGGACGTATGGAGTCGAACTGTGAGGAACTGCAAAACCATCCAACACCCAATGAATAAAGTCCTTCCAATCCAAAATCCACAGAATCATAGTTGATGCACCCTATTACGTCGTAAACTCCTTACTCCACAACGACCTTGAAATCCTTTTAGTTAAAGACGTCATCACAACCCGTTTTAATCCCAACTGTGCCCTTTCCATGCATCCCAATCATTACCTAATAACCCACCAATCTAGTCTAAATAGGAAGTGGCCGCGTGGCTTCCTCATTGCCAACAATTCATAATAATAATTTATTCAAAAACCAAAAAAAATCTGTAAATATTGTAAATAGTTATTTATGATTACTCCCACTATTTACAATATCAAGCTACTTGGGTAGCTTCTTCATCAAGCGAAGTATTCTCTAATTAAATAAATATATATTTGCACTATTATTGTACCAGCCCATTACAAGATGCACAACAAGTACGTAATGTAATTACTAATTTAGTTCTTATTAATAAAACAAATGTAACCATGCAACTTATTTGTTTCATAAACCTCACCTTAAAGTCTATATATTTTGTTGGTTTACAGATAACGTGTATGAATAATATTTTAAATATAATTTAAAAAATAAAATAATTAAAAAAAAAGTCTTGAATTCCATATTAACCTCTACTCCTTTGTTTATTAAAAAACTTATTCTTATGTACCTGTTATAATGTTATGCATTAAGTTACCTTCTGTTTAAATAAAGGCTCCGTTAGAGCCAAGCTAGAGACGATAAGAAAATTCATAATTCATTAGGTCAAATGGAGAGTTTTTTGACCGTAGATATTATTATTAGATGATTTTATTTACATCATTCTCAAAGACCCCATTCCCCTTCCTAACAGAACTAATCTCGTCTACAAAATTCTCTGTTCCACACCTAATTGCCATGGTTCTTACATTGGACAAGCAAAGAACTCTATTTCCCGTAGAATCAATAACCATAAAAATGACTTAAAGAATAAACTAATAAAAACTGCCCTCACTAAACACGTTTTTCATGAAGANTATATATATATATTGATAAGTAATAATTATTTTGACATAATTTTGTGTCCAATCGGATAACTTGTGAGTTGCGCTAACAACCATTCGCGCTTACGTCAGATGTACTTATAAAGGGTAGAATAGATTAAAGTGTATTAGGATGTGCTTGAGCAAGGTCGTCCTTCAACTCACCAGTTACTTTTCCATGGAACTTCCTTCTGTAGCAGGCTATGTGGCAGGGCACGCATGGTTATCTGTAATAGTTTATCGAGCAGATCGAACCTACAGCAGACTTCAGGAGTAATGAGTACTTTTCGTGTTGTAAGCATACGCCAATTTCTACGATTCTATGTATATTTACGTGGTGCCCTTCAGGGGATCCGTTTGGGTCTTACAATAATGGCGCTGAGGGTTCACATCCCGCCCTGGGCAAGCTTTTATCGATTATCAAAAGCTTGTCCTAAGTCATAGATGTTTAGAATAGGGTGGTAACCAGCAGATAGCCCCTCCCTCCATGACCCTATTTGGTTGGAAGGGAGGCTAATACTTAAAAGAAAAAATATCACATCGTCTAACATCCGGTCCCCCCCCCATTACTTGATTTATCGCACTCCAAAACCCAAATAACATATACCCAAATTTCATTTGTTCTGAGAAGCGGGAAAATACCAGTAAGTCGCTACCAGGAGGTTTTCATGTGACTCTGAAGTCACGTCCATCCCTGAGCCCAAGAGTCTATTATACTGGGATAGTTGATGCCTATGCTATTGGAAAACATTCACACAAACGAGATCAGCAATCTCCATCACATATTTGATATCGACCCCCTCTGGCAAAGCGAATGGAAAGGGAACGGTAAACTCTGGCTGTGGTTTTCCCCAGAATATCTGTTGCTTACTTCTGCTTGAAATAGATTGGGATTTTCTCCGCCATATTCCACAGCCCTAGAGCGCTATAAATGCTTGTTGAAGTGCCGATCTTGACTCCAAGTAGCTACCACCCGTGATTGAATGCCCTTCCTAAGAAGCGGGTATTTCCTTTTCCACGGCTATCACTGGTAGGCAATGTTTGCCGACAATAATTAACTTCTTTAATTGAATTCATTATCCTAATATAACGTGCATGTACTGTTCTGTGAGCTGCAGCTGTTGCAAATCGATTCATAATCTTTGGAAAAATTAATATTTACTTCTTGTCGTCCAAATTTGATTTTAAGCAATATCTTCCGAAGTATTTTGATCTCGTTTGACATTCAAATCACTAATGTCTATATTCACGGGGTTGCCTGTTGTTTTTGGATCTAAGAAAGTACTTACATCGGAATTTAGTCTTAATGGTTATTTTGCCTCGAATCGATTTCAATCTCTTGAATCAAATTGATCTCTAAGTTACTCCTTTAAGGAACTACCGAAAAGCAGTTGACGGACATTCATTCAAAGCTGAGCATGAACTATGCTACGGACTCTGCAATAGAACGCATTCGCTATGTAAAGGACACTCTTTTACTACTGCGATATACCATAAAAGTCATCTAGGACACCTAAGAGATCTTCACAAATGTGAAAGGGCGCATGTCTTTAGGGCGGAAGAGATATACCTAGGAATGATACCTAGAAACCCTTGGTCCAACTTCAGAGAGCATCAAATCAGATGGGAGGTGTCCTTCTTGATCCCGCTCCTACGGAATTATACTATGATTCTGCATGTACCTTCACTGAATCAAATCGATCGACCAGGAAAGGAGTGGACTTGGTGGCTGTTGTCCAACATGTTTTGCAGTGATTTTTTTTTTTTTTTTTTTTTTTTTTACTTTGGCTACATTATTTTTAATTTATAGTTTCATTTTGTTTAAAAAGTTTTTTACACAATAACTGCTGCTGCAGCTTAATATTTTTTAACTAAGATTCGGATACATTTTATATTTCTCTTAAAATCATTAAGAGTAATTTAACTTGATTCGCTATTTTTATCACCTTCGTTAAATAGAAAAGAAAACATGGCAAAAAGCTTTAGGATTAGAATGAGAAAGGAACATTTCCTTGTTACCCGCAAGGAGAGCAAGATAATTCTAAATAGGTAGAAATATATGCAGTTTAAATTATGTGAAGGATAGATCAATGTATTAAAAATACATATATAAATAGAATGTACATATAAATATTTTTAGTGACAGAGATTTTTAGTATCTAATATAAAGTATCATACCTTCTATTATCCGTCTTCATTGGTTTCTGCAAACCAACTTCTTTTGGCGAGCGCTTTCGGACATTGTCTATCCTTGTGGCCGAATACATGTGTTCACTGTCACTGTCTGTATTCAACTGTTGAATACAGACAGTGACAGTGAACACATGTATTCGGCCACGAAAATGGACAATGTCCGAAAGCACTCGCCAACAGAAGATAGTTTTCAGAAACCAATGAAGAGGGATAATAGAAGGTATGATAGTTCTATATTCATTGGTAGTGAAAATAACATTTTAGATTAATTATCTATTATAAAGGTTTGAAGGAAATATCCATGAATGTTTATTTTCATATATGGTATTATGTATTCTACATGCGGAATCTGCTGAAACACCCGAAATTTATATTGACCTTTTTCTGCCCCATAGAAAATATTTACGAATAACATTTTATTTTCAAATAAATCTTCAGTCAAATATAAACTTCCACTTTTTTTTTTTTTTTAAATATAGGAAAAACGGGTTAGCTCTTTCTCTTCGTACTCTTCAAATTTTAACTAAGTTTATGGTCTTATTGTTCTGTACTTGTTACTGTTTCAGAAAGGTGTTACTAAGCAGGCCTTCACTGCTGTTTACGCTTGGATGATTTCACTGAATGAAAGTGGACTAAAGTATATTACAAGGGAGAATTTCGTTGAAGTACTTATGGCATCTCAGATTCTACAAATCAGAGGTTGGTTTATCTCTCTAGCTTTGTCGGGCATGTTTCTATTAACTTTTCAAGCAATAAGTTTTATTCCTCAAAATGCTGAAACTAATTTTCCATCCAAAGAACGTTCTAAATTTAGACTGGAATGGGAGGTCCTGAATGGGTGAGTCTGTCTTAAATCTGCAAGAGGAATTTCCAAGATAATTTAAAGGAGAATCAAATCATTGTCTGCATAAGACATAAGGTTAGGGACCCTATTACATCGCCAACTCCTTACTCTATAATGACCTTGAAATCCCTTTAGTTAAAGACATCATTTCAACCCGTTTTAATAAATTCCACTCTGACCTTTCCATGCATCCCAATCCTTTAGCTCAAACTCTATCCAGTATTACCACTACGTCGCCTGAATAGGAAATGGCTGCGTGACCTCCTCATTGCCAGCACTTTATTATATTAATATGAAGAAAAAAAACCAAAAAAAAAACAACCTGTAAATAGTCATTTAGGAGATCTGTCATTGGGCAGTGTTTCCATCAAGCAAACTACACGCTAATTAAAATATTTATTTTTTACTATTTTTTTATATTAACTTATATTGCAAGTATTATTTTTATTATTACTATAAACCAGCACATTACAAGTTGCACTAAATAAGTAGGATGTAATTACTAATAAGGTTTTATGTTTAAAAAATGTAATAAAACGAAAAGAACAGTAAAAAAAATCTGTCACTGCATAAATTAAGTCAATGGAAATTTGTAAATGAATTTTCCATGTCATATTATCCCCACACATTTAAAGTGTATATTATATTAATCACTAATTCTGTGTTGAATTCCATAGTCTAAACTAAATATTATGTGACCTGATCCAAAAAAATATTTTCACTCAAACACAGATTTTATTTTTTTTAAACTGAAAACTGTGTCCTGTAGAGCATTGAGACACACACACATATGCATTATATGCAGTATACTTATGTATTTATATAAATTACAATGGCTATCATTTTTAATTTCTAGTAGGTTGGATTGGAAAATTATGTGTGCAATCATATTCAATTTAATAAAATATAAAAAATTTATAGAATATACTTAATAGGTCTCTAAACTTTTTCCTAACCCAAATAACAAGAAAGATTTTACGATTATAAATTTTGATCTTTGTCTAAATCTCCCATCTCATACTCGTAAATACATTCTTAAGTATATTTACAATTATGTTTTTTTCTTTTATTTTTAATGTCATAGAATATTATTGTTATAAAATTATATTTTACACCTATCTTTTAATGCACAATTTTTTCTTAATCCTAATTATAGCAAAGATATGAGATGTGAACACAAGAGCCCGTACAGAAAAGTGTGTGTGTGTGCAACTTTTAATGGGGCATATTTTTTAGTAGCTTCTACAATGGGGACTGGTGAAGATTCTTTGAATTTTTTTAAAAGCCGAGTCATTTTACAAACGGAAATATGCTATTGATGAATATGGAAATAATGCATATTTCCTTATGGGAAATTGCTATAAAAGTTTTTCTTTTTTTTGTAGAATGAAAATGTGATTGAGTGATCACATCCTGCTTTTATAGCATATTTTTATTTCTCTATATGCATATCTAATATAGGTGATATTTTTCACTATCAATTAAAATCCTTTTGGTGTTTGACAAACAAGCATTCGATTCATTACATCCCGAAGCTCTTCTAAAGATACAATAATGTGTTTTTCTGTTTAGATCTTGAAGAGCAGTGTTTAGCTCTCATGGATTCAACGGAAGTGTTTTCTGAAGGCCATGCTTATCAGTTATTCAAACAAGCTAGTCGACATAACCAAAAAGGAATAAAAGAACTAATGATCCCCAGGATTCAACATTTCTTTCTTCCGTTTGTTAGCACTCAAGATTTTTTAGATTTATCTCTTGAAGATCTGTGCACTTTTCTCACTTCGAATTATATTGTTGTTCATAGGTAATTTTTTTCATAATTACAGATATTAAAAGATGAGGGAATTTATGGGATTGAATTCCCTTTTAATATTTCTAGTGAAATGGAGGTGTTTATGTCGGCAGCACGATGGCTTTTGGAAAAATGGAACGATCGTAAACAGTATCTTTCAAAAGTAATGAATTGCGTGAGATTTGGACTAATGAACCCTCTGGAATTGGTTGACATCCGAAAGAATCCAGAGTCCCCAGAATTTCTGAAAATAACTGAAAATTCTACAATCCAGAAATACATTGATGATGGACTAGCGTATGTATTCAAATTTTGATTTTAATCTGTATTTTTTATATTATTATAAGACAAAGGAATGATTTTTTTTTTTATTGGTTCGCAGATTATAATATTAATGATCATTTAAGTGCATTATCATGTTTTAGACTTCATAAGCGATTTGACACATATTTGCAATGTGGGAAACCTACTTACATTGTGATATCCTTTACACGAACATTAATAAATATTGTAGTAGATATCACCGATTTTCTTTTATAGAAGCGACTCAGGGTGTTGTGCTAGACAAGATTTAATCATGAAATAATCTGCTAGGACAGTATCAGCACTAAGTTCAGTTATCAGTTAAGTAGTGCTTTGGCAGAAGAGACCTTTTGTGGTCGAAACTTCCAAGTAAAACTTGGAGTACGTTACGCAGGAGCTCTCTACCTAAACTAAGCAGATTTACCATGTTTCATTCAATAGGGATGTAAACAAAAGTAAATAGGCTTTGGTCTTACAAACTGGTTAGGTTAATTTACATTGTTTTAGGAAAATCACTGACCCCCACTCCTTCTCATCTGATATCAACCAAAAACTTATCTTTATTGGTTCCCAATAGAAAGTCTGAATAACGAATTTGGTTTCTTGATTGAAATGAGCTAGTTTTAAATATTATATATTGCTTTAATATTAAAGTTTTAATTTTTCTGAAAAATATCATTATGCTAACTTGTTAATAACATGTTAATTTGGTTTAAATGAGGTATTTAGGTTAACTCTATATACGCAAAATATATAATGATAATGAGTAATTTATATTTTTTAGATTTCATACTAAGTTATATTAATGATTTGCATTAATAAAAGTATAGGAAATGTTCACGTAGGCTTCGACGGTCGTCAGAAGTATTTACCGTTTCTTCTTCCGGGTTGGACCGAGTCAAATTCTTGTTATTTGCCGAGCTTTCGCACATCATGTGATGGCTTCTTCAGGGCTGAGCTCGGCAGCTATCACAGGATGTGCGAAAGCTCGGCAGCTATCAACAACTTGACACGGTCCAACCCGGAAGAAGAAACGGTAAGTATAGGAAATGTATGATTCATAAGTTAAATTTGATTATTGCTTTTTATATGTTTATTATTGGTTTCCAACTAATATTTACTTCAAAAAGTGTAATGGCTACCTCCAGTAATGGCCACTTTATCTCCATAATCTTTGTCTTGAACGTTAATGGTACTAATTTCAGAATAGAGATTATTTGTGTATTAATATCAAAACGAATATCAAATAAAGTCTATAAATGGAGTCATAATATCAAAATTAAGACTATTAAAGAGGTAGAAGCATAAAAGTTTGCTTTGTTTTAATTAAGGTTTAGGAATGCAGTCGATGGAGTTGTATTAGAGTCTTTCTCTCTCGCTCTCTGTGTCTACATATAAGTGATTATATACACAATTCTTTTCTATTTATACATATGTACTTTTATTCAATTATTTATTTATATATACATACATGCTTACTCTACACTAACATACATACATAGATGACTTTAAATATCGTTCTCAATTTTCAATTGTAATTATTTATATTATATTTCACAATTTTAGGTACTCGACTTATTGTACAATGAAAGGAAGTTGTGATGATCTGAAATATCGTTGCCAACTGTTTGGATTAGATATTCCTCAGCCAAGAAATTGGACAGAAACACCAAAGGTGCATGTCATATTATAACTTAAATATTTCTAAAAATCAACAAGATACAAGAATGACTATTCCTCATGGATAGATTTGTTACATAATCAGATTTAATGAGGCTAAAAGTGCTCAAGGAGAAAATATGGTGCTATTTTCCTGACTAGATTAATATGTTAATGATATATTTATATATATATACACTGCATAAATTAAGNATAGTGTTCAATAATACAGTGGTACTACAAGTTGGAACACCATAAAAAGAAGAAAAATAAATAAATAAAAAATCGCTCATTTAATGAAACTAGCAAATATTTATATTTAACGAATTTTAAATTTTTTCTTAATACATTTTAGTAACGTATATATATAATATATGTTTGGTGTAAATGCTATTTTAACCAATAAATAATGTTCATATAACACCAATGAATAGATCTGTAAAATATTTTTCAAAAATAAAATCCAAGCTGAAGAAAATGTTAAGATTTTTCAGAATGTAATTATAATTCTAATGAATTCCACATTGTAGATAGGGGAGTCTAAAACCAGTTAGCAGGCATCCTCTAGTTCTGCTCCCCATACGCATGTTGGATTTTCTCTTCTCTTGAATGGACCTTACCGTACATGGCCGGTGAGGATCTGGGAATTCCAATAATCCCACTCTAACCATTACATCTGAAGACGGTTCCTCACATCTCAAAGCACATATGTGTGTTGCCCATACATTCCCTCCACAGTCCAACACTTTTGCCATTCCCTTAAAGCTGCTTCCTCAACCTAATTTTTAGTATTTTTGTAGAATGCATTTGGGCATTGGAATACATAATTCCCGTCCGTTAGATTTGGCAAGTAACGCGGAGCATGGTCTCTTGGTTTCTTCTCCCTTGTATTATGATCATTTGTTATGGACAGTGTGATAGTATTAATGTATGTGGGAATTCGATTGGCAATGCATGTTTCATATGAGTTATTTCATCATTCGTCATTTGTGGGATTGTCAGTGAGTGTGTCCTTTACTCGATTTTGTTTGTTTGTCCTTTTCAGTAAGATTGGTGGTCTGAATATGGTGTCTAAGTGTGTATTAAGTTGTTCTTTAATTATGGTATTGTCCGATAATTTAGTTTTCCAATATTACATGTTTTCTATTATGTCCATCTTTTGTTCTTTGTATGAGATAGTTCCATAGTGCTGAGTAAGCCCATGTCTCCATATGTCCGATAAGCCAGAGAAATTGTACAAGACTATTTTTGGCCCAGAGCCCTGCCAAAAGCGGTCGCCATTAGGACATGGTAGAAAGCCAATGATGATGGATTCATATAGGTATATTAATCAACAAATAAATTGTATACCTTATTCCCCTTTTTTCTAGGTTTTAATTATATATATACAAATATAAAGGCTCTCATTTTAAATCCTTGTTAGCGCCCTTTGTCATCTATATTCCCAAATAATCATTAGCATTACCATTACTAATTCCCAAATAAAAAATATATAATTATATTTTGATGATCAGTTGAGCAAAAAATCTTTATTACTGTTTTTTACCACCTTCAAGTACCTCTCCCCTACTACTATATTATATAAAAAAAGAAATATATATATTCAACATCATATCATTAAGTTACTCTTAAATATTTCACATAAACATAGAACGCTAATCATAAACTTTTTCTTGATACTTTATTAAAAACATCTAATAGCCAATTTTAGGAATATGGTTAAGAGAGGTTTCATAAATTAAACATAATTAGCAAAAAGTGACTTGCTTTTTCCACCTATGAATAGTCTTTTCGATTAGTAGAATATTTTTCTATTATAAAAAGACTATTCGTATCCAAATTAATTATTTTTTATTTGGAAAATTATGAAAACATCTTTTACGATTTGAATAAAATTAAATAGTTGTTGATTTTGGTCAAATAATAACTGTAAGAGTTACCATTGCTGACTAATAAATTTACATATATCACTCTGATTTAAGCCTTGTTTCTACTTACTCATAATTATTTTTCTATCTATTAGCATTACAAATCTTACAATGAATTCCTGAACTATCTAAAACAAATAAGAGCCAATCCCCTGAAGATTATTGCAGATCCTACATCAAATAAAATTTCGTCTTCCTCTCAAAATTATCCAGCGAATCAAGAAGGAGAAACGCCCCTGGAACTTGACTTCAATTCTCCAATGCATGCTTTTTCAGACGGAATTCCATCAATGTCTAATCTTCTTTCGCTTGGTTTGAAAAATAGGGTAAGTTTATTTTTTCTTCTCAAGCAATTATATTTCTTTTTAAATAATTTATTTTGCATCTGTATCTAATTACATTAATCTGGACACTACATACTGTAGTTTATTAGTACTAAATCAGATCTATTACTCAAGGGTTTTTGCAGTATTTAAGTGTTTTTGCACCATAAATTTTTAAAAGCTATTGCTATCCCAGAAAATTAAAGTCTCAGTCATATTAGGACAATTAAATAGGAGTCTAACTCAAATGGCAATGTTATATACTGCCACCAGGGTGAAAAAATAAAGGCCCTTCCCAATCCTATGAAGATAAAGGTGAGGATAGTTCAAAAAAGGAAGATTTAAACTAAATAATTCCTTTATTTTCAAGAATTACTAATTAACAATTAACTCTATGTTGAATGTCCTCTAAAAATTTAGCTGCTTGAGATCACGTCCAAAGAGTTATTTCTCACAGGGGATCAAAAGTCTTATATTAAATCAAATTAAAGAATTAAGGCCAAAAGGTAATGATCTAATAGTTTACCATAGAGTAGTTAGAGTAAGATATAGGAATTTACACTTTCAAATGTTTATGAAAGAAGTGGTCATGGAATAGCTACTGCTATATTGGTGAGCCGGAGAATAATACTGATGTCTCAAAGAATAGATATCTTATATCGGTCCTAACAATGTCGTTAATTCTTAGTAAGGGCAGCTGGTCCAACTCTACCATTTATATTCTATAATATTTTCCAAAGAAACTCCTCTTAATGAACAAATTTACAAATGTAACCAGAATAGGCAAGTGCTTCCCCTCACTCTACTTCCCTAGCCCGACTGGACCATACTTTAGTGGCCATATGTTTTTTATATTCATTGTTCTCTTCAGCTTGCAAATTTAATTTCCTTATTTACTCATAATTATGCACATCTTTAATTGAACATGGGAAACCTGCTTAGCTCCTTTTTAATAGTGCGGGTGCATAGAGTATAGACAAATATATGTGTGTTTGTATTATAGATGTATAATGATGATTTTAGATGGGCAATATTTTTTGCTTTTCCAATGCAGGGACAGTAAAGATCTGTAGGATTTTTGAAGATCAGTTTGTTTAAGCAATTAAGAAAGGAAGGTGCAAGATGTGGCCCATTATAATTCTGTTCTGCTATAAATTTGCTTAGAATACTTTTCTAAATTCAATAAACTGAGTTTTAGAACAAGAATAGTCAAATGATTCAACAAATCATGAATTATAATTATTATCAAAGTTCTATAATTATATAACAAAAAACATGCTATTTAGAATAATGAAAATAGTTGCTCAACTAAGGACAAAACAATAGATACGAAATCAGAGTTGTATTATCTTCTATTAGATATTAATCTAAATAGTCAAAAAATGACTGAATGGTAAACAAAACAATAATTTAGTAAAACAAACAAAATAATTATGGATGAATCATCTAATGAATTATTGTACATCTTTGAATGTAAAAATTTTCACTTCTAATGTGACTATTCTTTAAATCTACTGATATTTTATTTTAATTGTGCATTAAAAAGAATAAAAGATAATTTTTTCAGGAGAAGAAAAATAAACAGAAAACCATATTGACTAATAACACAAAAACAAAGGTTGAACAGCAATTAAATAAATCACTAATGATTGAAGAAAGAAAAGGGAATTCTAGCCTACCATTGCAAACTGGAAAAAGTAGGGAATCGCTTAAATCTAAAGCTGCCACTATAATTCAAGCTGCCTATAGAGGGTACAGTGTTAGAAAAAAAATCAATTTTTCTGAAAACTTTAAAAGTAATAGACAGATTAATGATGAAAAAACAGATCTTTTAGGTCCAAATATTCAAGACATAAATCATTATAAGCCTTTTAAAAAAAGGTGAGAAGTTAATTTTGAAAATATTATTTATGTTTTAATGCCTAATAATAATAAAGAAAGTTTTTTATTTTTTATTTTATAACAAATATTTTTTCTAAGCAATTATTTTTTTCATTTATTTATACTATTTTTAAAGTTAAAGAAAATGTGTATTAAACATTCCTCACCTTTCACTGAAATAGCAAATTTCAATTTTTGTGGAATTGAAGTGATATTTTTTTCTTTTCAATAGTTTTAATACTATAAGTAATTTACTAAAATGATTTATTCTCCTCTCTTCAAGGTACAATTTTCTTTTATTTGATTCTTTAATATCTTAAACATTTGAATTTACGGTTTTCAAATAAATTAGAAGGGTATACTAAAGATATTATATTGACTAATGTTAAATACACTAATTAATGGAATATATACTAATGGTTCATTAAAAGCATAATTATTATGTTTTCAATTTTTCTATTGGGAATCGGACCTTGTTAAAAAATCTGTTTATAACTTTTTAGTTTTATTGATGCCTGTTATCACTATTTTGACTGACATTTACTGTTCTATACTGTTCAACATATGAACATACATTATCGTATATGTTCATATTTCATTTTATTGAATGATATCTATATTCATTTTATTAAATATCTTTATTCATTTTATAGATATAATTTTCATTGAAATCTGATCATGTAGGTTTCATTAACTACATGAAAATGTCAATCAGATGGACTTTACATATTTCACGTAGTATTAATAGAGTCATTGTTTTCTGATTTACTGCTACGTTTTGTTTGTAAAATTAAATATTTCCTATACTGTCCAGTAATTATTTGTTCAGCTCTTCAGATATTACTCTTCCTACGTCTGAAAATACATCCAAGTTATCAGGAGCATTGCGCCCAAGTAATTTTCCAGCTATTCTTATTCTGGGTGGACTGAACCCCCAAAAAGAGCTGACACAAAGTAATGATGGAAGATCCATTTTCAGGTATTAATAAAAAAAATTTTTTTTTTTAAATATTTACATTGTCTTAATAAAACACTAAATTCATATATCAGTAAAGGAAATTAATTTAAAAGAGTTTCAGAAGGAGGAGATAGTCGGGGTTTGGTCATAGGTTTATTATTAAATAAAAACAAATTGGTGCACCTAAAAGTTTCATATACTCATTATCAGTCTTATTATTATTTCTTGCCACTATTTAATATGACTTTTAATAGGGCTTATTTTTTATACACTGCCACAGTGTAATATATAATATAATA
>KZ807428.1:154063-166729 GCA_000696205.2 Oncopeltus fasciatus
TTTTTTTTTTTAAATAAATCTTTATTAATTACATTCTGTTATATAACATCTTGTAATTTGATGACTTAAAATAAATGTTCATATATAAAAATAATATAGATAAAATAAAAGAAAAAATATAATAAAATAAAAATAAAATTAACAATAAAACAATTAAATGGTTATCACTGTGCAGGGAGAAGGGACCCATCGACCCCACTCCCAATAAGTTTAGGCATTAAGACCCAGGAGGTTGCGAGGCCCTCTCCGTTTTAGTCGCCGGGGAGGACAGACTTAGAGTGGAGAGATGGTGAGAGGAGATAGCATTATACAGAGCACGGCCATGGGAGTTGGTCGTTCTCGTGCCCCACTGAAGGTGTTTCGCATTATAATCTCCGCCAGAGAGGAAACGGGGACCTAAGGATTTAAAATGCTCTTGGGATTGGCCTGAGGTGATAGATTTGTTAGGAGGGAATATACTGCAGAAAAGGTAATTGGGGTTGTGGAAGTATTGATGGACACTGAAGTGGATTGGAGTGAGTCTGTAGGAGTGGAAGGTATCAAATGTTGAGTATGGAAAGTGCGAATGAGGAGCGCAGTTCTACCATGAGCCCGTCCTTCTGGGTGATCAGTTCGGTAAGTTGTATAGCCTGGTATTTTGAGTTTTTTATTTTTTGTTAGTCGTGTTTCAGTAAGTAAGAGTACGTCTATACTTTTGTCTTCTAGAGTTAGTTTGAGTTCGTTTGTATGTGTTTGGATGCCGTTAGCATTCCAGAGGAGGACAGAAAAGGATCTAGATGAGAAGGAGTTCATTTATTGCTAGACGAGGAAGTCATATTACAGACTACCGCTGACAGTAGGTTTAGGAGAGGAGTGACGAGGGCGCGGAATTCCGAGAAAAATGAGTGGAGTATGGATTGGATATCATTAGATATTAACGGAGGAGGAACATGAGAGATGGCTGGGAGGCAGGCATTGAGGAAGAGGTTCTTCTTGTTTGGGCTGGTAGGTCGCCTTTGCATAGGAGTAACCGGATTCGACTTTTCTGGTTGGGGGTGGTGGGGGTCTCCGAGCTACAGGTGCTGAGTCCTGCTGTCTGGTGGGCTGTATCAGCTGCTTCAAATCTTTGTAGACCTGGCAGCCTTTATAATTGGCGGGATAGTTTTTCTGGTAAAGGGCGCAGACAGCAGGTGTACTGCGAGATTTCTGACAGTCCCCTGTGAGATGTGTCCCTCCACAATTGACACATCGGGCACCATACTCACAGTATCTTTTAGTGTGACCGTATTCCTGGCATTTGTGGCACTGAACTATGTCTCTTCGAGGGAGGGGCTTCTCCACTCATATTCTGCAATGGCAAAGTGAGGTTATATTGTAAATCTCGTCTACCTATATTGCTTGTGGGCTCGAGATCTACAAAGAACAAGGGCAATGGAGACTTTGTATGGCCGTCATTACCAGGCCTGCTTGTTGTTATGTTAATGGAATTTCTGACCTGGAAGCCAAGTTCAGTGAGCTCCTCTTTGATATAATCAGGAGAGGTTGAGTGGTGGAGGTGACGGATGACGACCCTGAATGCACGCTCTTCCTTTAGTTGGCATGTGTGATGCTGGGCGTTTGTCTCTTTCAGATAGCTCACTATACCTCTGTAAGTGTCTGGGCTATCTGGCATTATTTTAGTGTCATGCTGACGATTGACACATGTGTATCTCCCGCGGCCGACTCATCGAGTTGAGTGCACATTAGGGGAAAGTTTTGTACATTTCGGACAAAAATGGGAGGTGGTCGGGGTATACGTTGGGTGGTGGTTTTCATCTCCTCTCCATTATGTTTTGAAGAGGCTGAAAAGGATTGACAGCTGTGAAAGGTCACTGGTTTTGATTCCTATTTTCCACTTCGTTGGCGGGGGGTGTGATGGTCACTCCTTGAGAGGTGCTGGGGCTGTGATTGATCTCTTTCCTGTAATGGTGTGCTACTGGTGGAATGCCGCCTCTTGTCTTTAGGAGGGGTCATGGGTGCACCACGACGCTTCCCTTTTCGCCCTCCACTAGCAATCACCTGATAATAATAATTGCCTCCCATAATTTATTCATTTATTTATAAAAGAAGAAAAAAAGAAAAAAAAGGGGGGGGGAAAGAAAAAAAAAGTAGAGTGGCCTGGTCTCGAACCTGTAACGCTGGGTTAAGAGTCTGAAACGGAGGCTCCTACTCTACAGGCAGAGAGATAAGGGAGGCTATGAGAGCTTAGCGTGGCGAGGTGGGGGCGGGACAGGTCTTTCCCTGTCGACCCCAGTGCAAGGATAACTGCTACAAAAGTAGTTCGCTTTACTCACTGTTTAGATGTGATCCTCGCGACGATTAGAGCTAAAACTGCACTCACATGTCACTGACACTTCACTACAAATGTATGTAAAGTTTGAGATCTCAGTTCCTCCCACACTCGTATATTATAGTTGGAAAGACGGAGCGCTATATACAGGTGTGTACTGATCACTGGCTACACCGCTACAACTCGTATATTATAGTTGGAAAGACGGAGCGCTATATACAGGTGTGTACTGATCACTGGCTACACCGCTACTATATCCTAATATATATTAGCGTATATATTTTAAAAAAAGTATATGTATATACAATTTTAAATATTGCATACATTTTATTCACAGTGACAATACCATCACTACTTGGTTATCACCTGATAATCTTCAAAATCTAAATAAAATTATTACCGCACTAATTCAAATATACAGATAACATTTTAAAAAGAAAACAAAGATCCCCTAACAAAAGCCTTAGGATCAATGATCGCATTGAAATAATTAAAAGCTAATTTGTACCATCTAGATGCGAGGCCCTAATGACAGCAGTATGAAATCCTCAATATTTCTTTCTTGATCTATACTAATCGTCGATTTTTCAACATCTTCTTTCCTGTGTTTAAATCCTTACGTGTTTAATGTATAAGTAAAAATTGGAATGTGATTAGGTAAAATGTTCACGAGACAACACAATAAAGTCCTGTAATTCCTGGTAAGTCTGGTCATGATTAGATTGGGCGTTACCACAGCACTATTGTCAATAGCTTATTAAAAAGGATTATTTAAAAAGAATGAACTGCTCTAAATTTGTTTTCGAATAAATTTATTTCAGGTGGATGACTAAAGCATCATTGCGCTCTGGTAAGGGCTTCTCAGTGTTAGTGAGCCGCGAAGACAAACTCTACTTGGTAGGAGGAGCTGAAAAAGATAAAGATCGTTGTTGTTCGGTCAGCAGTAATACCATTGAAGTATATGACTCGAAACTAAATAAATGGGAAGTTTACTCGCAAATGCGTATTCCAAGGCACAGTCATACCTCTGCTGTTTTAGGTAAGACAGTGATTCACTATCAATGCCTTCTAATAGGTACTTAAAAACTTTAATCCTTTAGATGTTTTTTTTTTCATTGGGGATCGGTCAATGTTGATCCAAAAAAAAAAAAATCAAATTTTAAAAGATGAGTATTTTTTAAATTATCTGCCAACGTTTCGGCTTACATTGTAAGCCATCTTCAGGGCTGTTGAAATAAAAGGTCATCAGAATAAAAAAAAAATATATATGATTTTCAATATTGTAATTTAGAAATGGCAATTCTATATTCTTCTATATTTTTATTTTTATTCATATGTCATTGTATTTTAACAGCCCTGAAGATGGCTTACAATGTAAGCCGAAATGTTGGTAAATTAAAAATACACATTTTTTAAAGTTTTTATTTTTTTTTTTTTTTTGGATCTACCTTGACCGAACCCCAACAAAAAACATCTAATAATAATATCTACGGTAAAAAAAAAACCCTCCATTTGAACATATAATCGTTTAGTTTACCTCTACATATGTTGAACATTAAATGTAATCTCTTGTGTAACTTTTTTCAGAAGATTGCTTGTATGTCATTGGAGGGACTACTACCCAACAAATGAAAAGTCTCAGCGATGTAGAAATATGCTGCCTTGAGTCAAGGGCCTGGAAGCACCAATCACCACAATTACCCGTGGTTTTAACAGGACATTCATCGGTCGTTCTGCCCTGTGGATCTAATATTATGAGATGATCGGACTTCTTTTAAATAAGAAATAAAAAAATTACTAGTGAATAAACATTTTCAAACAAATTAAAATTATGAAAGATAATTGATATTATTAAAGTCAATAGATCTAACAACAAAAAAAATGGTAATAATCAGTGTGTGACAGAGATCACTCTCTCTTTCTCTCTAGCTTTTCCTGCATCACCACCACCGCTCCCTGGAGCTGGGCTCCAACCCTATTGGCCAGGGCTTCCGGATCGACTCCGCCATCCCCTTTCACCTTGAAAACCCTCTTGGAAGCACAAGCTGCTCGGTACGGTTGTCAATAGTCTTCTCTCTTAAACAGCAAGGACCAAATAGAAGCTAATATAGTTCTCCGGCAGCATATCCAGTACCTTACAAATCAACAAAAAATTCTGGACACCAATTCCTACCCTTAAGGTTCCTTTTGAAGGTCGTGCCAGATGAGCTTTAACTTGATGAGTTAAATATTATGATCATCACATCTTTTAAAAGTAAAAAACATAAGACCCAAGTCATAAATTCTATCTTCTGATCATCCCTCATACAGCTTGTAAAACTCCACCCAAACCTTTCTTGCCGTTCAATACCTCATTACCCTTTTTAAATTTTTATCATTTAAATTATTTTTTACTACTATGAGAGAAATGCTCCCTACTTTAGAATAATGACTCAATTCATCATCAATTTATTTTAACTTTAGCTGATCCTCCTCATCTGGATTGTCTGGTTTTTTCAAATGTCCCTTTAATAAGGCTATGGCAACTGAGATAGCCCTCAACAAGACACCAATCTTATACCTCCACGTGACTAGAACAATTTTAATATTACATACATCCTTCTTCAAATATTCTATTCCGTAGTAGTTAAAGCAACTGGTCTTCCACAACCTATTAATGATTAAACCTTTTAGATAAGTTTACACAAACAGAAAGAATTTATTTACATTGTAAAAAAAAAAAAACTTTACACAAAGAGGTAATAACCCATATGAGAAACCTAATCAAAAAAACAAATATACACTTCTCGAGGAATCATAATATACACTAAAAAATTGTGATCCTTTCTTAATTATAATGTTATAAAGATTAGAAAAGAGAATGATAGTTAAATCACATAAGCTTGAGTAAATTAAAAGCCTTGTAAACGTGAATAATACTAATTAGAAATGAATCTTTGTCCATTAAATAATAATGTAAATAACTTTCCCAGAACAATCTTTATAATTATAAATAATCCAATTTTTCTTAGAACTAGAAATCTATGGAAATAGATAATGCTACTAGGTTGAAGTGAGATAAGATACATAAGGTCATCCAAATCATATAAGTCCCAATTATTGTTTTTTCTTAATAAAAGCATGCAGTTTTTAATGCAAATACTAAAGAGCAATTAATAAATAATATGATAAATAGTTAAGAGTTTTAACTGTCTGTTGAATCCCTTAGAGTTAATGGGTAAAACTCATAAGAAAATAAGTACACTGTCAGAAAAGATATATCCTAAAAATTGTATCACTTAACTTTCAGCCATTTTCAGTCCTAATTGCTTTAGAACAGACTTGGAAGATACCTCAGATGATGATGAATGAGTGATTACTAGTGAATTATCTATCTACTCTATTGGAAAATATTTAGATGTAATTTAGACACTTTTAAATGAAAGGGCATCACCCTTGACTGGTGCTGCAGGGTCTTATCTAGGAATAAATTCTGTTATGTGCCATGTGTGTTAAGAATAGGGTTGTTACCGCTAGAGAGCCCCTCCCTCCATAACCCTAAGTGGTTGGACAAGGGATTTAAAAAAAATTTACTTTCGGCTCTTAGTAAAGTAACCAAATGACTTATTGATCATGGGTTTACTATTTCTATCCAAAAAAAAACTGTTCCCAAGTGTTTTCTTCAAGAATGATTATTTATGCCCTTCAATTTTATATGAAAATTAGATGAACTAAACAAACTGTGGGGCATTCCTCTATTAACTTCTAGCCACAGCTATTACAATGACAGACAATTTTAAAACAAAGTTCATAAAATCTCTTGATATTTTGAAAATGGTTGAGAAATATGATGAACTCCCATGAAAGGGAGCGGTTTGTAGCATGGGTTTATATTCGCAAGAGCCTGTTACATTCATAGCCAGGCTAAACAAGCTTCCCGACAGTTCTGCTTTCTTCAAGACCATACTACTGTTTCAATCAATTTCCATGCTATACCAAATAGAGCATTATGGTGAATTTCACTTGGCACTTGATACCTGCAGGAGTAACCCTGCATTTTGTCCCTCTAAAGAGAACAGTTAGGCAACATTGAATTTATGAAGAGAACTGTTAATACTTCGATATTACTACTCCATCAATCACAAAATTAAATGCACAAACGTTTAAGATAGAATTGAACTAGAAAATTGAGCAAGATTTTTAGATACCAGAAACATATTAAAGACTATGTTCTCAATTTCCTAATAAAAAGCAATCATTGGGTTTAATTTAAATAATCTAGTTGCATTATGGGTGTGAATGAGAGATAATATATTATTTAATTACTTATAATTTTTATTATTTTAATGGATGTCCTTCTCATATTAGGAAAAAATGAATATTCAGAACTAAATTTCACCAATTAACAAATCAATAAAATTAGGTTCATTGCCTCTTGAAATTCTTCATAAGTATGCAGTATAAATGTAACTTATCAATCTTAATGTCTATTATCATAACATAAGTAAAATAATTAAATACACCACACTGTTATTTAATACCAGGAGTAAACTCTGCACCTGGAGTGGCCACAGTGACAGACATAGAGGTGCAGGTTAAACAGGTTCTTATTGTCTTACTTGTGGTGTGATAGAGATGCTCTCTAGAGATGTGAGAACAGACTTAGTCACAGGAGTAAGAAACTATCCGTAGTGAAATTCTAATTAAATCAGACAATGGACTAAGATTATATTACAGACACTGCTCAATAATGTAGTAAGTGTAAATATTTTCTAAAAATTCAAAAGTTAACATATTTATTATGTTTTTAAATTTACATAATACATTATGAAACATATTTTTTCAAGCAAATAATACAATGCAGTCTCAGTTGGAAAATTTGATTGGTAACAGAGGTTATTAATAAGTCATAACATTATTTATAAAAACACAATTAGTTAAAAGCCATTCTTAATTTTTAAGATAATAATTTTAATAGGCTTTGATTAATATAAATAAGACAAAGGATTTAGTAAGTATATGATTTTATATAAATATAGTAAAGAATTTTAAAATAAAAAAATTTACAACTGTTAATTGGTGGTTACTAACTGGTAAATAACATTGCTAGGACTTTCCATCTTCTTTTTTGTGTTTTTTGTACAGTTTAATAACTTTTTTACTAGGAATTAAACCTCTAGTAAGACCAGGTCTTTTTTTTCTCTTTTTTGCTCCTTCTTCATCAGAATCTTCACCCTGAGAAAGTGGATGTTCCTCATGAGAAACTGGCACCTCTATTTCAGTAGCATTTTCTTCACTAGCTTTAGCATCAACAGTTCCATTCATGACATGTGAAAATCTACATTTCTTTCCATAATTGCACTTGCCCTTCTTGAACATCCAACAAACTTTACTAACTTTGTTTGATAAATCAGTTTCTTCTTGAGGCATAGTTTTCACATGAGTCTCCAATACAGCTATCTTGGCATTTTCAGCTTCAAGATAAGGATTTAAAAAAACTGAGTTCTTCACTTTATTGCTGAAGGTGGGAGGGGGAAGTCTACTAGCATGGCTTCTTGGAGAAGATCTGAAAGAAGAATTTGATGATCGTAGTTAATAAAATTAAAAATATCACAGTTAATAAATTACATTAATAGGATCCAAAAGGAAGACTAAAATAATTTCATAAAAAGCCAGCTAAAAGATAATTTTTAAAATGAAACAATTATCATTCACAATTTTTGACAATTTTTAACTATTGTAAGTTTAAACATTTAAAAACTATATAAATAATTTTCAGTAGTGTAATTAAATTATTTAGATTAAAAAATGATGAAAAAATAGATCAAAAGAAAAGTAGTAATCTAATTTCAAATTGAGAGTTTTTTTTTAGCCGTATAGATTATTAGTATATGTTCTTTTTGTTGGGGTTCGGTCAAGGTAGTCACTATCTTGACCAAACCCCAACAAAAAGAGCATCTACTAGTGGTCATCTAATTTGCTGGAGAAATTAACAAGGGAATTTAACTTATTAAGTATGAAAAGCACAAACTACTTAACTAACTGAATTCTTCAGCATCATAGTTGATGCCATTTTTCTAAATGAAATTTCCAAATCATGCAAACAATTCTCATTCATCTGATTTGACACAACAAACTCAGGGTTTCTATTTACATTTAAAAGCATCATGCCTAATTATACTAAAGACAAACAACTAATGAGGCTTCCAGGCCGAATCACTAAAAAAATGAAGATAGCCTTTCATTTTAAATTAAAAAGTGACAGGCTAAATTTCATTAGAAAGAAACAAAAATTGTGGATAAAGGTAAACTTCCACTTCAAATAGTTCTATTTTTACGTAAAACTTCTAAAATATTTAATTTATGAACAGACAAATCTATGTTTTCTTTCATTACTCCGTACTATGCCCACTACATTGAAAAAACTTTTTATAGTCGTAATTGACATTACAGGTAATCCATCACTTTTATTGGACTGATTTAGTTTAATAACAATCTCAACCTTTCTTTTTGCATTTATTTTTTGCCAAATTTCATTAAGAAAAATCTAATTGTGGCATCTAGACTATTAAATTTTAATTAAAACCTCAGGTAAACCCCCACTTCTAATTATTAAATTTTACTATGTATCTCTGAAAATATGTATTTTATCATAAAACAAATATGAGTTGAGATTCATTGCCTGAACTAAATATAACTCTACAACAAAATTACTTTTTTACTTATACTAGACATTTCAATTATTCCCCTTCCTCTATTAGTCTGATTTTGCAAAAAAAAAAAAAAAAAAAAAAAAAAAAAGTCTTCTTTTTTTGCATTTAAAACTGACAAGGAAAATTGTATTAATAAAACTTAAAACCTATAGGGAACTGAAGTTTGAATGTTATGTCTCAAATAAAGACTAAGTAAAATTGAGAAACTAAAAGATCTAAAAGAATTAATCTGGTAAAAAGCCAAGAATATAAAATGTATGAGAAGAATTGAGACTTTTCTCCATGAATTCTACATATGAATCAAGATTGACTGAACCATGATGGAGGCAATTTCATGATTACAAAATTTTTTTATATTTAAATTTATTACCTGTACCAGCTCGATACTTATTCAACATAATACCAATGAACTTGTATTTCTTGAGTGATATGAATTATTGACAAACTGCATATAATTGGAATATATGTAGGAGACATGTTGACTAAAATATTGTAAAATTTTTTGATAGCAATAACAGTGTAATATAAATAAAAGTTAAGGAGAAGAAAGTGGAAAAAACCGACTACGCAATCAGTTTGAAACTAATATCTTATTAGAATTTTTGAATATAATCTCCCATATTTAAAATATGAATATTCATTTTTTCAATTTAAAGTTTTTTAATATTACCAGTGAGCCATTTTGCTATGTAAACCTTATACCTCCCACCAGTATGCTTGATTAAATTTTTTTTTACTTATTAAAGACAGTTAGCATATAATTGATTGACAATTAAATCAGAATCAAGAATCGATGAAGAGAAATAAATTAGGAAAATATTCTTAACCAAGCACGAGGCTGAATCAGTAAGAAAATTGCACAAGAAAGAAAAAGTGTTCAAAATGTTGGCCAAATTACTGGCTAGAAGCTTATTTTAAGCTGATGATTGGGGAATCAGAACCGATCAGGCAAATGAGTTAAATACATTTGAAAGAACAGTACAAAACCATCCAAGAGATGAATGTCAAAATATGATCATTTGCAAAGTAAAAGTAAAAATAAGCATTTTATACAAAGGAAAAGTATTGTTTATTAATATAACTTCTACGCAAATACACATATCTAGATAGACTTAATATCTAAAAAAAAAAAAATTTATAAGCAAATATCAATATACAATTCAATCAATTTTATGCATAATGCACATCAAAATTCTCTGACCCCACTCTAAATGAGTGATATCACACTAAGTCAGTCATGCAGGAGCTGTAAGCTCAGAAGATTTCTCCATATTTCACTTAAGATGGGTATTAATAAGAGAAAATGAAGTTTATCTAATAAGCTGAGAAGGAAATGAGCACGAAGATAAGACAAAGTCTGACTCTAGACTGGATGAGAAGGGGCTCAGAAATCTGTCTGTCATATTCATACTGACTCATATTGGTACCAGAAAATATAACTATCAGCAAATAGTCAAGCCTATTAAATATACTCAAATGGCTTGATTGGCAAGAGGAAGAAAGAGAACTAGGATGTTGGATGAGTTAGAAGGGGCCTCTTATCCAGCTTCTTTTTAGTCTTCTGGATATAATATCAAAGTGGTGGTTTGCAAGAGAAATTTATAAAAAAAAATTAAAGTAAACACAATATGGGACCTGAGATAATAAATAAATACAAAATGAAAAAATAAAAATTAGAATATGGATAAACATATCATCTTCAAGCATGTCAGAGGTTAATGAACTTCAAATGGGATATAATAAATCCATAATAGATTAGTATAATTTTAATTTAAAATATAAATCATTTATTTTTTCAACTGCAAATTAAATTATGATAAAATAACTTACATTTCAGAAGAACTTTCATTTTCTGAGTCCTCACTGCTTTCCAGACTAGAATCTTCATAATCAGGTACCAATGAAACCATATTTTCTTTTTGTTACAATTTAAAAAATAATAGTTGAATATTATTTCATTAAAAACATTCTGTTTACAGTTGAATATTATTTCATGGAAAACATGGATACATACTAAGAAACAATTACTTTTAATTGACTAAATTATTTTTATGTAATTAAGCCTTTAAAATAGACAATTTTTCTTTCCAAAAAAAAAAAAATTGGTAAGAGGCTATATGTAAGTGCATACAAGAGCTAAAATATAGGAAATAAACTGAATAGTTGAAACCTCCCCATTATAGGTTTTGTTATGACAGAGATGCCCGCTGGCTATAGAGTAGAGATCACGTCTACTCTATGCTACTGCCGGGAAGGGATGGTGTTTCTAACTCTGACATAAGCATAGTGTTTATCAGATTTTTTTTGTTCTAAATTTTTGTTAACTTTATTCTGTTAATTATCTCATTACATATAAATTTTAAAGTAAAATATTCTCATTCTGATTCACTGAAAATGACAAATCAAATTTTAATTAAGGAAAGTTCTAACTCTAGGGAAAGAGTCTATGTTAAAGGACCAGGTAAAAATTAGGCTTTTCTTATTACTTATATTGAGCCATCTATTATATTTTGGCTTATTGGTTATATTTTCTGTTTTGTTTGTTTCTTTTTAATATTTATTTGCAGATAATTCAATTGCTGGCCTAAGTTCTTCATTAAATCCAGAACCATCTTACATATCAAATATTTTAAGAGATGTTTTTCTTCCTCAAGGATATCCTGACAGTGTGAGTGAAGACTACTTGTCTTATCAGTTATGGGATACCCTTCAGGTAGATATTGTTCACCAATAACTGAAAATATAAGGTTGGAAAGTTTCTTATAGTAAAATGATTGGTACTGGATATTACCTTTAGCCATTTATTATGTGAAACTGATTGAATTAAATTTATAATGATAAGATTAATTTTAAAATGCCATATATTTTATGCTGATTATAAATCAATGTCCGCCAAAGTACCTAAAATCTAGTTGAGTTATATATAAGCCTTTATTTCATCATGCTTTTGTCAAGTTAAATTTTTAGAAGTCAGATAATGCCCTCTTCTGACAGAGTGCTTCATCTCCTTCCCCTGAATGGTCCTCATATCTTAGCTTCTCTTTAAAAAAAAAAAAAAATAAATAAATAAAAAAAAACATAATTCTTTTAGTTATATTTATGAAACGATATTGAAAAAATTATTGGTTGGGCCAAATTTTGTTACTAATAACCTTTTAGAAAAACAAGAAAATCTCTGCCTCTTAATCAAATAGATTAGATTAGTTAATAAATAAATACTTTATTATTACTTGATTGAGAGTGGTGTCATCTTCTCTCCTCATGTGACTTTCATTAATGTTGTTTTTTCTATTATTCATTGTAATCAATTTTTTTTTTTTTTAACAGAATGTAATATGTAAATAAAGGTTAAAAAAAAACGATTACTTGAATTTATTTATATCCATAATTATCATTATGAATATAATAATAATATTGACAATAATCACTTATTATTATTAATTATGATCATCAAAATATAACTACATAAGACATTGTGGCAAAGAGCTGACAGAAAGGAGTGATTAATCTTCTATTTCACTCTTTCCAAAACTGCTCATGTTAATGAACATTGCTGTGTTTACATAATCTTGTTTTTTATTGCAGACTATATTATTTTAGGGAATTCTAAAGGGATTCTAGGAAGTAGCTATTGAAGTTGTTATATATATATATCAGAACCGATCA
>KZ807428.1:190446-213374 GCA_000696205.2 Oncopeltus fasciatus
TATTTATTTATTTATTTATTACATACAATGTATAATTATTCTATCAATAGATTGATAGTTATAAAGCAGCAAATAAAATTAAAATGTTTTAGTTTATTTAATTTAAATCCTTGTTCATCTTTAGACAAGATTTATTACATAGCATTAGCAAATTTATTTTTAATTATCCATCAAAATTTACTTAACTATTCAGTAAATATGATTGCTTCTAAAATGTGAGAATTGTAAAAAGAAATGATTTTGCTATCAAATTTATAATGTATATAAAGCATGAACTGTTTATGTAAATATAGCATAAACTGGACTAAAATGTGAATTTTTCTTCTGAAATGACATCGGAAATGCTAATTGTGAAAATTAAAGATGTACATCACTTATCTAATAACCTTTTTTCTGAAGTCCTCAAGTCTGAGATTTCTAGCCTTAAAAATGAAAATACTTGAATTCTAAAGGATAAAAGTTGTTGAAATTGAGGTTTAATGAGGCCACCTCTGATATTGTTTAGTTTCTCCAACAGGAATGCATACAAAAACATAATCTGATAAACAAATGTACATATTTGCCTAAATGACCTCCTTTTTAACTCTTGCATTCAACAGCATTTTAAAAATTTTAAATCTTTGATGCTTTTAATTATCATCAAGAGTGCTGTTAACAAAAGCATGTCACTTTTTGTTCCCTAGGATAGATCTTATTTCAGTTTCTTAGAAGAGCTCTTAGTCCAGTTTATCAGGCTTTGCACCAATTGATACTTGTTGATTCATATTTTTTTTTTAAAGAATTATGCACACTTAAAATTTACTTGTTTTTAGACCTTACTTACAAATTGTGCATCCAAAAATTCAAATTCCATACTAAATAAAGTAATAAAAGCTGTAGAAAATTACAAGAAATTTGGATCCAATGAAAGGACAAAAGTTGATGTCGACTTCTTAATTAACATAGATAATGTTGCTACAAAAGAAGTGAACTTTTTAGCAGCTCTTAGAAAAAGTGGTATGTAACTGACTTAATGATTTCAAGGATATGCTGTAGTAACATGCAATTTTGACAATTAAGTATCAATATATAAGATATTTTGTCTGAAACTCAGGGTATTTTTTATTTATTATAATCTAGCATTATATTTTTAGGGCCATATATCATTTTGATATCAACTTTGAAAATCGTTTATCTGATAAAGCTGTTCTCTGACCTAAATACTCCATATTACCAATTAAAGCTTACAATATCATAATCAATCAAAACAAAATTGCTTGTAAATAAAGATGCACATACTAATCATTTTATGACAACAATTTGACTAAAAGGGCCTTGAAAATTGCATTTTGAGTTGGAAAAGTGTTTAACCAAATAATCTGGTAAAAATTGCACTTTAATGAAATGAAGATATGTTTATATCTTATAAAAGTATACCTTCTCGAAGCCAGGAGACTTCACGCTCATACCTATTTCCAACCCTCTTAATCAACACTATGACTGAGAAATGAGAAACATGTTATTTTAAGAGTATTAAAACTTTTGAAATATTTAAACTTATGTGTTGCTTAATTCATATTTAATCAGAGAATACTTTTTTACTTTTAATGCGTTTTTGCTCATTTCCTTCTAGGTAATCAAGCTATTTATGTTGTTACCATACAGAATCTAAAAATATGATCCATTCAAAATTATATATTTCTTACTCTTTATGCTCTCAAGAGTATGTAATTTTTTAAATAAAGAAACCAAATTTGATATTTGAGCTTCCTTTTGTAAACTGCAGGATAAGTTCATTAATGGTTCAATGGCAATATGAGAAAATTTACACAATATAACAGGTGCAAAATAAAATTTTCAAAAATTTATATTATATATAAGTTATATATCTTTTTGGTTTGGTTGAGTTTTTAAAAAAGATATATTTTATTTTGCAGCTGAAGTTATAAATACAATTTGATATACTTGTTAACTAAAGTTATTACAGAGGTACACATGCAATAGTACATACAATGGATGAGCAAACTTAAGAGAAGTTACTGGAAGAGCTGTAAGAAGTTACCAGGACGACTTACACTGGAGAAATTCTATAGGGAGAGGGTTGTTTGGTTGGAGCTGGGCTCAGAAAGGGTGAGGGATTCTGGGAATGCTTGTAACAGTATTTGACATTCAGCATAATTTACATAGTAGTCATAAGAAATATTCTTATATGTGAGGGATTTATGATTCATGACATATATANTTTGATAGTTAGGAGGATCCTTGTTTTGTTTTTTTACAGTATAGTTGGTATTTTGGCTTTGTTTTTCAATCTGTTGGGTCACTTCTATTTTTGGTTAAAATCTGACAACCACCTCTTCTTGTAGTTCAGGCAGAAAAAAAATTGGTTAGTAGCCAATGTCTTTGTTATTATTAGAGTGTGAAAAAATTTATTTCATAATAAACATATAATTAATTTTCTATATTTTTTAAAGAGCTGCACTACTTGAAAAAAATTTTAAAATGAACTTGTAGTGTTGAGCATCTTCCCCTCTGTTTTGCCCAGAGCCAGTCTCAGTAGTTTTAACTCATTGTAGTTTTAAATTCATTAGATCCAATTAGTCATTTACTTGTATTTATGTCCCTTTCTAATGAAACTTTTGGGAAATCTGCTTAGTGTTCACGCTGCTCCTGTGTGATGGACTTTTTAATCTGTATGTCAAGTAACAATAATATCCAGTTCACCGTTTTCAAACAAGTCCCTTTAATCACAAAGAAATTCTAACTACCAAACTTTTGTTAGATTCTTTTTAAAATATAAATACTATATTGAAATGAAAACACATTTACATGGTATATTTGATATGATCATGTATCAACTAAATTTTCATTAATTTCATTTATTCAAAATCAAATTCATTTTATCAGTATTCTTATTTATAAATATCTTAATTTTTAAAGATGTGCCATGGAATTCCTTATGCACAGCTTTTACAGGAATCTCTTCTGAACTCCTTGCACATGGCTATTTTGAACTAAGACGGGCAATTTTTATGTTTCTTATACTGGCCACGTAATTTCATTCTTTCTTTATCTGCTCTTGGAGTTAGCCATTCCTCAGAATTATAAGTAAGTGCTGGGAATACCAGGGTCTTATACATCTTCATTCTATCTAGAAACGGCTCCTGAAGTGCTTTGCCTGACCATAATAGCACCTATGTTAACAGCATTTTGAGAGTTGAATGTGGGGACCAATTTCCAAATTTATTTTGTTTTTTTTGTTTTTGTTTTATCCTTCAATTTTCAAATATATATTTTAATCTTCATTGTCATTCAGTTATGTAGCATTTTTCATTGTCAGCTACTGGAGGTTCAATATCATCCTACATTTCTTCTGGATATCTTGTATGTGATTAGCCTACTATCAAAGTAGCCCAAAAATCAATGTAATTGTTTGTGGGATTTGTGCAACTTGGCTTTTAGAAAATCTTAGAAAAGTGATCTTTTGAGGACATTCGTGCATGTAAGAAGATAAGGGTTCATCAATGAAAGGTGTTTTGGGTTTGAAAGCTGATCTACTCTCACTCACTGCCTGAAAGAACCCATCTGTTTTTATTTTTGCTTTTGAGATGCTCTATACCTTCCATCCTTTAGTTCTACCAAGGAATTTACCTATCTGTGTTCTGTCCTTTTCTCAGCACTACTTTGTTCTTACTGGGGGAATGGATCATACATTATTAGATACAATTAATGAGAGGGAATAGAATAACAAAATCTATCTGTCCCAGCCAGGAATCGAACCTGGATCTCCTGCTATCCGAGCCGGTGCACTTGCCAGTTCTGCTACCAGGACGCGTTAGTTGTCATTCAATTCCCTCTACACTAGCAAGAGCCTAACCCACGAGAAAGGCGAGAACTTCGTCTTGTACTCGAAGGAGCTGACATTGTCAAGCTATTTGTCGACTCTCGTCATTTACTTTATTTAATTTTTTCTTTATAAATATTTTATTTGGTTGTGGTATTTTATCCCACGTAAATTTTAAACAATTAATGAGAGGGAATAGAATAAAAATAAATTTATTCCCTCCCATTAATTGTTTAAAATTTAGGTGGGATAAAATACCACAACCAAATAAAATATTAATATTATTAGATACAGATCATACCTATAAAATATGGTTATATTAAAATCATTTTATTTTCCAGATTGGAGTATGGATGACACTTATTTGCCAATAGGAGTCTGGAGGGCTTCTTGGAATGATTCATTAATACCAAAAGGAAATTAAACTATTAAAAATGTATTAAATAAATTTTTTTTTTAGAATTACTGATTTTTTTTTTAAGGTCTATAAATCATTTTTGGTATTTGTCAGTAAATGGAGGACTCAAAGTTCAGTCTGAGATGAAAACCCTAAAGAATTGTAATTTTAATAACATCTGAATATTCCTTTCCATATTAAATTTTGAATTATCATGTGCTGAGCACTTTTTGGATATCCTATCCCAAGTTTAGTCTATGTCAATCAAGTCTGCTCAGCAGATTAAAGTAAAATATTGAGTTCAAAAGGAAAGTTTTTTTTTTAGCCGTAGATATTATTATTAGATGATTTTAGTTGGGGTTAGATCCAAAAAAAAAATACAAATTTAAAAAAAAAGAGCATTTTTTAAAAAGATTATCTGCCAACGTTTTTGTAAAAATATCACCACACCTTTCCAAAAACATAATGAAATGTTTAATATTAAATATAAATTTCAAAAATCTATCCTCAACCTCCACATCTCTGGAAAAATGGCTAAAATCAAAAACCTTAATATTACAATCAATAATTTCAAAAAACCTCAACAACAATATTATTATTACCAAAGCCGATAAAGGAGATAAAACTGTCATTATGGACAGAAATGAGTATAATAACAAAATGCTCAATTTACTTTCAGACAAAACCACATACACACCCACCCACAACAACAAAGACCCTACACCAATACTCATTAAAAAATTTAATAACCAGATTAGAAAACTACGTGACCCAACACACATAGACAAATACAAATATTATAACCTTATTTCTTATAATTCTCTAGCACCTAGGTGTTACGGCCTTCCCAAAATCCTCAAACCAGATTATCCCCTCCGGCCCCATTGTCTCCAATATAAACTCTCCCGCATCTAAGCTCAGCAAATTTCTCCTTCCATCCTTAGAAATTCTTAGCCGACAAAACCATTATGACATTAAAACTCATTTGACCTTAAAACACAGTTGGAATCTTTAATTATACCTAAAGGATACATTCTTTGCTCCTTAGACGCCGAATCCCTCTTCACTAATATACCTATATACAAAGCCCTCCAAATTATTGATAAACATTGGAATACAATCCGAGACCATACTACACTATCCCGGCCGGCTTACCTTGAGTCCCTTTCCCTTTGTTGCACCTCCGGCTATCTCCTTTACCAAGGTAACTTGGAGTTCTTCCAACTCCAACCATATTAACTTCTAACTACAACCAGATAAACGGTCTGGTTATGGGAAATAACCTTGCTTCCGACATTTCAAACATCACCCTTAACGACCTCCTAGACTCTATCCTTCCCCCCTTTCACAATGACATTTTCTTCTTTAAAAAATATGTTGACGACCTCTTCCTCATTCTCAATCCAGAAAAAATCCCCCAGATCCCTACTGCATTTAACTCCTACCACCCTCGTCTAAAATTTACCATTGAAATGGAATCTGATTATCAACTCCCCTTCCTTGACACTCTTATCCGTAACACCAATGACTCTATCTCCACTGACTGGTACACCAAGCACACTTACTCAGGTCGTCTCCTCCACTTCAACTCATCTCACCCTCATCATCAAAAAATTAATGTGGCCAAAAACCTCATCTACAGATCACTCACATTCTCTGACAAGGTATTCCACAGCAAAAATATTAAACGTGTTACTGACATCCTCCTGTCCAATGGTTTTCCTACTCATACCAATAAAAAACTTGTAAAATAATTTTTTATTTCCACTTCTCCAACTATCCCCCTCCCCCAAAACAACGACCTTGCATTCCGTGTTCTTCCTTATATTCCAAAACTTTCTGAAAATATTAAGAAATCTCTCAGAAAAGCTTTCTTTTTCCACTGACAACAAATTAAATTCTATTTAAACCATTCTCAAAGACCCCATCCCCCTTCCTTACAGAACTAATGTCGTCTGCAAAGTTCCCTGTTCCCCACCTAATTACCATGGTTCTTACATTGGACAAACAAAAAACCCTATTTCCCGTAAAATCAATAACCATAAAAATGACAAAGAATAAACTAATAAAAATGCCCTCACTAAACATGTTTTTCATGAAGAACACACATTTGACTTCGAGAGCATAACCATTCTTTCCACTGAACCCTATGAACACAAACGCCTTTTGTCTGAAATCGTTCACATTAACCTACAACACTATCCAGTTAACGACAGAACGGACATAGAACAAATTTCCTCTACTTATTCAAACATTTTCAACATTCTAAAAACCATCAGCTCTCCTTCTCAATAAACCTGTCAAACATTTTTCCGTTCCAAAGTTACCTATTCCCAATAATACCCTTCCTTTTTTCCTTTGTCCTTTTTATTGCCCTCCTTTGAAACAGGCCGCTTTCCCTTTGTACTTTCTGTCTCTTACCTTCCCCCCACCCTTCTATTTCCCATGTTGTGTATCTGAAAAATTATATTTGCCCTCAGTCATGGAAATGTGAACTTAGGGACAGGACGTCTTCTCTCGTCATCATGATAGGTAGGTGTGGCAAATTACTGTTTTAATGTTATTCAATTATTTTTCAATAAGTTGTAGTCTGCATGTTTTTTTTCTGTTTTTTTTAATGAGAAAATACTATAACTTGAAGATGGCATAAATTATCGAAAAGCTTCATGCAGAGATAAAGCGTTTTATTACAGGAAGACATATGTTATTGCACTTTATTCTTGCACGGTTTCATTTATTACCTAATTACAATTTTCAAAAATGACTTAATAACTAAATATTTTAAGTTAAAGAGAGTTAAAAATTTCTCCAACTGAATTTTTTTTAAAAATAAATCTTTATTTATTACATTCTCTTACTTAACATCTTGTAATTTGATGACGGATACAGTAAATAAATTGGTGAAGATCTAATACATTTTTTTTTACAATTCNGCATCAATGTGGTTTTGTAAAATGTTAGAAGCCGTTTTGGAATCAGGGTGGGAGGAGAGGATCGCTTTGTCATCTGCAAAGAAGGCTAAAAGAGTATTAGGATGAGTAGGGATGTCTGCAGTATAAAGGATAAAAAGGATGGGTCCAAGCACACTGCCCTGTGGAACACCCGCTTTCACAGGGTAATGTTCGGAGTAATCTGATCCTTGCCAGACCCTAAAGAAACGGTTAGAAAGATAAGATTTGAGGATTAGGTAGATGGTACTTGGAAATATGGACTTCAGCTTATATAATAGTCCAGTATGCCATACTCGATCCAATGCTTGAGTGATATCTAAGAATGCACCAGGAGAAAATTCTTTTTGCTCGAGGGAAGAGGAAATAAAGTCTACAACGCGAAACACCTCCTGGACAGTAGAATGATGGGATCGGAAGCCGAACTGATGATTAGGAAGAATATTTAAGGAAGTTATTAGAGGTATTATTCGTTTTAAAAGAACTTTCTCAAATACCTTGGAAAGTAAAGGAAGAAGGCTAATTGGTCGATAGGATAATGTGTTGGATGAAGATTTACCGGGTTTGGGAAATAGGATTATTTCAGAAAATTTCGAGAGAAGTGGAAAATGAGTGATTTGAAGGACACAATTATTACCTCTCTCAGGTAAGTGAGGAAAACAATTGCCTTTTGGGGTAGATTTCGAAGTATTAGCCTGGTGATAAGGTCACAGCCGGGTGCTTTGCGCTTAGGCAGATGGTTTATAATGTACTTGACCTCAAAAGGTGCCACTGCCTTAATCGGTAAGGACATTGGTATTGGTATATCCAGTGACTCCTCAACCTCTGCGTTATTGGACTAGTTATCGGGATCTGGATGAGGAGTAAATGTTTGCTTTAGATGCTGGGCAAACATTTGGGCCTTGTCTTTGTCGGAAGAGGCCCAGGAACCATCTTCTCGACCTAAGGGGGCAGAAGGTTCATGATACTTCAGAATCCTGTGAGTAGCAGTCCAGAGGGATTTGTCTCCTTTTGAGAGGCTAGACAGGTAGGCATTCAATGCCTTATTTCATAAAACACCTAGTTTTTGCTTTTCGAGACGAGATAACTGGTTGAACTCCCTACGATCTGAGGGATGTCTGTACCTCTGGAACAGGGCTCGAGCTTGACGCTTAGCTTGTATGAGGTTTTTAATGTAATCAGGGAGGGGTTCAGCTGAATTTACAGTGTAGCGGGTGTTGGTGGGTTTTAAGTTAGCCTTCCAAAGACATTGCTGAATATGCATGTTTTTAAAAACTTTTTTAAATTCTCTACATAGCTTTCTACATTCATACTTTTGATATCACTTTACATTATGGTAATTCTGTATTATATTATTGTCAATTATTATTGTATTCTCATGACATTGTATTTCTACAGCCCTGAAGATGGCTTACAATGTAAGTCGAAACATTGGCAGATAATCTTTTTTAATTTGTATTTTTTTGGATCTACCTTGACCGAACCCCAACTAAACTCATCTAATAAAATATTCAGTCTTTGCCTGATGGGGGTAGACTTGATTAGTTTGAGATCCGAGTTGTGATCAAAGATCTTGAAATTGCTAAACTTTTAATAAATGAATATTTAATCAGATTTATTTAATACTAAATCAATAACTTGTACTGGGAAATTGGAATATACATGTATATATAGAGTGGCCAATACTTCTTCATTCCTCACCAACAAAGGGCGAGAGATCCCCAAAAATTTTACTCCTTGTGATTTTTTTCTTTTTGTGTATGCACTGCAGAACATTCGGCAAAGAAATGGGTATGAAATCATTTCTTCTTTAAGGAAGAAAATAACTCAATAACTTGAGTAATATGAAGAATAATACAAATTTAATCCTTAGTCCTATTATTGTTCTAGTACAAAACAGATTATATTGTTAAAGTATCAAGGTAAGTAAAATTAACATAGTTAGTTTGAAAGAAACTTTATGGTAACTTTGGCTTACTGTTATACCAATATGTAGAATTACAAAAGAAATCAGTATGAAATAATTTCTGATTTCTTACAAATTGAGATAAATCTATAATTAGAGATGGAAATAGTAAATTATCATCTTCCATGAACACCTCATCTGTCATCCGTACTATCCGATCGGATTCAGTCAAATTTACATCCAATCCAAAAATAATTCAGTATTCAAATCAAAGTAAAACTTACTAATTAGCGACCAAATTTATCCAGAACCATGAGTTCAGATTGTAGCGCCACCTGATAACCATTGGGGGATTTAGAAACCAACTTCTAAGACTTTTAAGCAACCCAAGCAAATGTCTTCGGGACCGAATGTATAAACATATTATACTTTCTTATCCATATTGCTAATACTTATCATGGATGCCTATTGAACTTCTTTGGTTTATTATTTATGAAATCAGTATCTCGCTTTCTCTGAATGAGATAGTTTCATCTGTAATGTAAAGAATTCCCCTTATATGAAGCTGGCTATGTTATCTATTTTTAAGAATAATTTTTCCTGCTAAGTTTCTAATGTTGCTAAAAAATAAATTATCAAGTTTAAAAAAAAATTAGGGATATGGCATTGTAAGATATGGAAAACTTCATGATTCTCAGAAGGAAGGGGTCATAAACACCCTACTCAACAGAGCAGAGCTGTTGTCGGAAAAGATTCAACTACCCAGGGAAAGAAGACACTTAAGGGCCGCATTTAAAAACGGCTATGAAAAGGAAGTTTTCGACAGGGTTCTGAGAGAAAGGAATCGACGACGGAACAAGGAGGAAGATGACAAGAAAGAATACAGAGAGCAAGCGACTGTCCCTTATGTAAAAGGAACAACTGAAAAGATAGCCAGGATTCTAAGGAAGCGTAATATTAGAACTACGTTTACCACGGATACGAAAATGACAGACTTTCTTCCAAATCCCAAAGACAAGTTGGGCCTGAGGACTCCAGGGGTATATAATATTCCTTGCTCATGCGGAAAGTCATACATCGGTGAGACTGGCAGAACCATCGATACCAGATTAAAGGAGCGTATTGCGGACATAAAACACGCACGCACTGAAAAACCAGCTTTTGCAGAGCATTTCGCAGACACTAGCCATCACATACAATTTGAAAACGTCTTTATTATCGCTAAAGAGAGCAACTACTACCGACGGACAATTAGAGAAGCTATCGAATTAGCGAAGAATCCAGAGAATATTAACAAAGAAGATGGTTATAAATTAAGTTAGAACTGGAATCCCGCTTTATTTAAGAGGAAACCAGTTAGGAGAGCTCCTATTGGCACCAGAAACATGACTAGCTGTTCCAGAGAGTTGACGTCAGAAGGCCACGCCCATTGGGAAGCAGCAGCCAATAGGAAAGCAGGAGACTCTCCGGGAAAAATGAACAGCCAATGGGAAGACAGGCTGAGACTGAGGCCCAAACGAAGAGGGGTATATAAGGCCCCTAGCGACGCTCTCATTCTCCTTTATATTACCTTCAAATGTCTAAGGACAAAACAAGGAAATATCACACCCCCTCACCTCTCCATCACGGTACGCCGGGTGGATTAGGTATACCCAAACAATACAAAGAAAAATAATGAGGGTTAGAAAAAAAAAAAAAAAGAAAAAAAAACTCATTCTCCATTTAGCCCTGAAGAAGCCATCACACGATGGGCAAAAGCTTGGCACCTAAAAACTGCAAGACACGGTTGAACCCAGAAGAAGTATTGGTAAATATATCAGAGAACCGTGGAAGCCTACGTGAACATCTATATGAATTTTATCTAAATATATACTTTTAGGGTATTTCATTTACATATATGTTTATCTAGGTTATTTCTGAAATTTTCCTTTAGAACTTGCCAATTTTGAGATGCAAAAATGTGAAAATATAATGTAGATTATTATACACTTATACATTACAGAAGAAATAGTCAGACCTGCTATGTTAGGCAAGGAAAATTTTCCTCCTTTTGCCAGAGGATATTTCATCATTCACACTTGGCCATTAGTAGAATTCTTCTACCTGTAGAATTCTTTTCCACAATAAGTTTTCTGTATTTAGTCTCAATTTGTATTGGATCAAAGAAATAAAGAACAATACTTACCTATTGGAGGCACAAGTGACTTGATTCTTAAAGGTATGTCAATTTTTTAATAACTAAAAATCATTTAAAATTTTGCTGCCTGTGATTTTTACTTTTTGTGTGTGCACTGCACTCTCTATCCCACCTGTTCTTTATTACTATATATCGCTACTGTGAGTGTTTCATTTTCTATATATACTGTCTATATATATGATGATGTGTGAGTAATNTTTTTTTTTTTTTTTTTATTCAATGAGAACAATTTTGGTTTGTATATTTTTCCTACAGGCTGAGCAGATTAAGAAAGCATCTATTATTTCTGCTGAGGGAGATGCACGGGCTGAACTTATGCTTGCAAAATCCTTTGGGGAAGCTGGTGAAGGACTAGTTGAGCTGAGAAAGATCGAAGCTGCTGAAGATATTGCATACCAACAATTAATGAGAGGGAATAGAATAAAAAAATCTATCTGTCCCAGCCAGGAATCGTACCTGGATCTCCTGCTATCCGGGCCGGCGTGCTTAACCATTGCACCACCAGGACGAGCTAGATATCTCATTAAATTCATAAATGAGATATCTAGCTCGTCCTGGTGGTGCAATAGTTAAGCACGCCGGCCCGGATAGCAGATCCAGGTTCGATTCCTGGCTGGGACAGATAGAATTTTTATTCTATTCCCTCTCATTAATTTATTGCATACCAACTTTCAAAGTCTAGACAAGTTTCTTATCTTCCCTCAGGGCAAAACATACTCCTCAATTTAACAACCCAGTAGTTGGTTCTTTAATTACTAGCAACTTGTACATATAATTAAAATAAGTTTTTTTTTTGCATTGATTGTTTTGTTTATTCTAGTTAGTTAGTTAATTAATGCTATTTTAGTTACATTTCCTTCAAAAATCAACCAGGAATTAAAAAGAAAACCAGGACATACAAAAAGAAAACAATTAACAAAATAAAAATTATGTTGAAATTTTGAACAATTTAAACAAAATTGTACAGTTTTATGGATTCCTTCACATTCAGGAATAGTAGGAAACGATGCAGCAGACAAAGCAGCGAAAGTGGCAGCCAAGATGAACATTCCTCCTACAAATATTTATCAGGTAAGTGACCTAAAATCATGTCTTAGGGAAGAATAAGAGAAAACTGGGAATCTACACCTTCTTTTATTGTTTAATCATACAATTTTCACCGTCTATCTTATCTTGATTGTACCATCTAGCACTTTCTCTCTCACAAAAAAAAATTCCGTATGGATATGTGTTTTGTGCGTTTCTGCCTTACCGGATTTTCAGCCAATTTTATGGCAGCATTATTGTCTACAAACAAAATGCTTTCGTTATAGTTGGTGATTTCCTCTAAAAGTCTTTTCAGCCAAACCACTTCTCTGGTAGCCTCGCTTGCAGCAATCACCTCAGCGTCGGTAGTAGATATGGCTACAGAAGCCTGCCTCCTGCTGAACCATGAGACAGCACCACCAGATTAAATGCATATTATTCCTGATGTTGACCGACCAGACAATATATCACCTCCAAGATCAGCATCCGAGTAGCAATAAAGATTTCCCTTGCCATAGTCTCTTTTGGTGAGCAGTCCAAGATCAGGAGCACCCTTCAGATGCAACAAATTCTTTTCACTTTGCATACATCATTTTCAGAAGGATTTTGCAGCTTCCGGGATACAACACTCACAGCAAATGAAATTTCAGGTCTGGTTCCTGTCATTAGGTACATTAAAAAATCCACTGCTTCACGATAAGGAAAGTCCCTTTTGGATTTATTTAACATTTCCTTCCCTGATTCTTCACTGTCATCCTTTAAGATTTACCATCTTAACTCCTTGTACTCATCCATTTGAAATATTTTAAGAAGCCTATTAACTTATGCTGCTATTTGACTTATTTTAAGTTCTTAAACCGTCCTGATAGTAGTCCCACTAGCAACAGGACTGAAGGTTTCTTGATAATCCTGACCCTTCTTTTGCGCAAAGCCCTTCACAACCAATCTGGCATAATAGCGATCCAAGGATCCATCAGCATTGTACTTATTAGTATATACCCATTTTGAAGGGATAACTTTCTTAGTTGGAGGTAGGTTGCACATTGTTCAGGTATGATTATCCCCAAAAGATTTTATTTCGAGTTCCATAGCTTATGACCAGTGTTCTGCTTCTTAAGAGTTAAGAGTCCATAGGAGAGTCCATAGCTTCATTATATGTTAGAGGAATGACATCAGTCTCAGCAATGTTGACATAGTTTTTCTTCATATTGATTAGTTACCGGTTCTTTATCTTGATCATTATCCAAATCGTCTATTAAAATTTTATGATTTATCGAGGGTTGATTAATCCCTTCATCAATAAGAACATCTTCAGTAATAGGTGTTGTAGTTAATTCTTGAAATATTACATCACCGGATCTTATGAGCTTATAATGGGACAGAACTCTATATCCATTATCTCCATCATGTCCCAATAGGATTCCTTCCTGTGCCTTTTTATCAAATTTTTTTTCCTTTTAACCTTGGAACGTGCATCCAACATTTACATCCAATTATTCGTAGATGTTTAATATAAGGTGTTTGTCCAGTCCATAGTTCAAAGGGTGATTTTCCTTTTGATAGAGGACACACCAGTTCGATTTAGGATGTAAGCAGCTAAATTTATCATTTCAGCCCATAATTCTTTAGGCAATGATTCTTCTCCAGAATGAATAAGGGCTCTAACAGCTTCAACCAACGTTCTATTCTCCCTTTCTGCACAGCCATTTTGTTCCGGAGTATATGACATAGTGTATTTTACCTCAATGCCATGTGACCTTAAGATACTTTGAACACTTTCATTGTTAAATTATCCACCCATATCACATAAAAGGGATTTTATAGAATGTCCAGTTACTTTGGTTTCCATAAGAAAATCCTTTAATTTCTCAGATACTTCATTTTTTGTTTTCATGAAATATACTTTCCTAAATCTAGACCAGTCATCTTTAAAAACTACAAAGTATTTTAATCCACTTTTAGATGCTACAAATGGATCACATACATCTGATTGTATCACCTGTCCTGGATTTTCAGCTCTTTTCCTTTTACCAAATTTTAACCTATGAGTCTTTCCATTAATACATCCCTTGCACAATTCACCGTCAAGTGGAACATCATTATTTAATTACCTTTTAATGGCTCTTTAATGTGACGTTTATTTTGATCAGCCATTCTTTCATGATAAAGCTGGAGTAAATCATGTTTACTGAATGAGATGGATTGGTTACTTAAAGCTTTAGAATTTTGGCCCATAGGGATAACTCTAATAATCAATTGATAAAGGCCACCAAATCTTTGTCGAGAGCCTGAAACAAGAGTTTCTTTCCCTTCAATCAATCTACACTTGAGATTAGTAAATTGAAATCTGGTTTTTGGTCTCTGATCCTGAGCAGCTAGGACCGAAAATAAATTTTTGGAAATGGTAGGTACATACCATACATTAGATAATATAAATTTATTCAATATTCTTCCAGAAAAAACTTGGATTTCAATAGATCCTTGACCAATAGCCTTTAGGTTTGTACCATCAGCAGTTATTATTACATGATCATTCTCATTAAATTTATCATAAGTTTTAAACAAATCTAATCTTTGAGTAATATGGTGAGTGGCTCCAGTATCTACAAACCAAGTGTGCTTATTTGATTCTGTCATAAGAGCATCAGAACTAACTGTCAAGAGAACAGTACAATCACTAGAATTAGTTTGTGTACATTTAGCCTTTGCTGGTTTAGGAAGTCTGCCATCAGCAGGACAGTTAGATTTTTTACTGTTCCCTTGCACTAAAAATTGTTAAAATTTACGTGGGATTAAATACCACAAAAAAGATATTTATAACCTGTTAACGTATGATGAACCATGAAAATGATACATAAAAGCCTTATGAAGGAATAATTCAGAGATAGGAACTCAGTACGCCGTGAATAACACAACTGACACAGATAAACATGCAGGAGGTTACGTTGCCTCCTAGAGTTTTTATAATACAAAATGTTTTATATTAAAATAATGTATTATATACATAACATATTACCATATGTACTTCAATATTGAGGATTGCTATTATCACATCCATTTTCGTGACTGGAGCATAAATTTCTTCAACAAAGACAGTTTCTTAAAAAAACACGAAATACGAGTCCTATTGGACATAATGCGAGCAGCATTACTTTTATATGAAGCTTGGGCAATACCATGTAAAATATTGTGTTCGGGTAATTTTACAATATATGACTCATGGAATTTATTAACTTTTCAGTGCCAAATTGCAATGATTAAAATCATGGAACTCATAACTTAAAAAAAAAAAATGTTCAAAACATGTAATGTTAAAATATGAGATCTCTATTGAATTAGATGAAACTTAAATCAGTCTCAGCATATATATTCTAGAAGTACATATTATGATATTACCAAAATTATTATCTATGAAACCAAAACTCATATAATAAAGTAGTTCCTCTTTAGCCTCCTCTGAGATAATCTGAGTCATTAATGCACATGAAGTGACTATGATCTATAACTATAAGGTTTATAACCTTATAGTTATAGATCATTGTCTATAACTTTATTGGGAATTATTGAGAAGGGCTAATGGTTTTTAGAATGTTGAAAATGTTTGAATAAGTTGAAGAAATTTGATCTATGTCCCTTCTGTCGTTAACTGGATAGTATTGTAGGTTAATATGGACGATTTCAGACAAAAGGCGTTTGTGTTCATGGGGTTCAGTGGAAAGAATGGTTATGCTCTCGAAGTCAAATGTGGGTTCTTCATGAAAAATATGTTTAGTTTTTTAATAAAATCTTTTTTTATGTTTTGAATTTTTCTTTGTGTATCCTCTCTGAACAGCTCTTTAAATATAATACACAATAATATAATTTAATTATAACTAATAAATTGGCATAATATGAATGAAAGTACTTGTTTATTGTCACCTAGATATTTCATGACATTTATTTTATTTATGCATTACTGATCTTAAGACCATTGTCTTCTTCTTTCTCTTTCTCCTTAGTGCCTTTCAGCGTGGAAGTGCCTCAGTCCAGGCAAACCAAGCCTCCCGGTCTCGAGCCAGCGCCCTCATGGCATTCCAATTTCTGCCTCTCTTCTCTCCTACACTTGAGATGTAGTCAGTCCATTGAGTTCTGGTCTGCCTCTGGGACGTTTCCCTGACACGATCTCTTCTGGTTCGGCTCGCTATTTTACGGAGGTATCTCATTTCCGCTGCAGTAACTCTGCTTAGGTGCTTGTTGTCTATTGGTACCCAACTTTCACTTCCATATAGGAGGGTAGGTAGGTAAACAGCTTTGAAGATGTGTAGCTTTTCATTTTTCTGCACCTCCCTTTTCCCTATAACTGTGTTGCAAAGGTGGTAGTAAATTGAGTTTGCCTTCTTTATCCTATTGGATATCTCCTGATCTACCTTTCCATTCCTGCTTATCAATGCCAAGAAAATACTCTTTCCCCGTTCCCATGACTTTTCTATTATTGTTCTGAGAGAGAAGATATGGTCCTGGGTCTGGCGTTGAGGCCTGAAAGCAGCTTGTTTTTCTTCCAAGTCATCCCCCACTAGTTCACTCAGCTTCTTTTCTGATATGGAAGTATAGAGCTTGTACACAACCTGGGATAGACATATAGGTCTGTAATTCTCGCATTCGCTATCAAAGCCAGTCCCTTTTCAGGAACTACTGAAGTGACCGAGGAGAAGGCTATATTAAACAGCCTTGAGGGAAGATCTGCTATAAATGATAATATTGTACAATATCATAAAATATAATATGATTTACCCATTTTCAACATCACAAATTCAACTGGAATTCCAACACTACTGAACTCTTGAGGTAATGTTCTATTAAAATTTTGAATTAAAATAGAATAATTAGTTTGATAAATTTCAATTGTATTCATTAAGAAGGAATCTTCTATGACAACAAAATAGTGGATAATAAATGGAATTGGGTTTTTTTTTTAAATTAAATACTAGTTAAGATTTTTTGAATGCAAAGCAGGTTTTGTTAAAAACCATGCTATATACTGCTGAAGGACAAATATTAATAGAACAGCAACAAATACTCATAAAGCTGTAAAATATCACGAAGGCCATAAACTTCTAAGTTTATCTTGTTTAATAATAGGGCAGTGGAAAATAACGAAATTATCAATTTCCTTTTAGCTTATCTAATTTAATCTCCAATTTAATAAGAAACAAAATTCATTGAGCTGTAATATATCAAGACAGACATCAACTTTTTAAAAATTTTCTTGTTCAATATTCAGTAACTAAAGCAAATATTCATAGAGCTCTGACCTTTAATGAAGGCTGTAAATTTCTTTTAAGCTTTTCTTGTTTATTGTTGGGCTTAGGTGAGTACAAGTTATCATAAGTAGAAAAAAAAAACTGGTACTGAATATGATTTACTTTAACATTTGAAAGAAACTTTATGGTAACTTTGGCTTACTGTTATACCAATATGTAGAATTACAAAAGAAATCAGTATGAAATAATTTCTGATTTCTTACAAATTGAGATAAATCTATAATTAGAGATGGAAATAGTAAATTATCATCTTCCATGAACACCTCATCTGTCATCCGTACTATCCGATCGGATTCAGTCAAATTTACATCCAATCTAAAAATAATTCAGTATTCAAATCAAAGTAAAACTTACTAATTAGCGACCAAATTTATCCAGAACCATGAGTTCAGATTGTAGCGCCACCTGATGATCATTGGGGGATTTAGAAACTAACTTCTAAGACTTTTAAGCAACCCAAGCAAATGTCTTTGGGACCGAATGTATAAACATATCATTACTTTCTTATCCGCATTGCGAATACTGATCATGGATGCCTATTGAACTTCTTTGGCTATCAAAACAGTATATTTGTTCACGTAGGCTTCGACGGTCGTCAGAAGTATTTACCGTTCCTTCTTCCGGGTTGGACCTTGTCAAATTGGTGTTATTTGCCGAGCTTTCTCACATCATGTGATGGCTTCTTCAGGGCTGAAAAGAGAATGAGAGTTGTAAAAGAGATTTTTAAAATCCAGGTGGTATATAATTACCATGTTTTATACACCAGGTGGTGTATAATCCCGGCGCAGTCCGGTTCTTGGGCGAAGCCTGCCTTCCCATTGGTTAGGATTTTTAAAAAAATCTCTTTTACAACTCTCATTCTCTTTTCAGCCCTGAAGAAGCCATCACATGATGTATATATAAATAACACCAATTTGACACGGTCCAACCCGGAAGAAGAAACGGTAAACAGTATATTTGGTTTATTATTTATGAAATCAGTATCTCGCTTTCTCTGAATGAGATAGTAGTTTCATCTGTAATGTAAAGAATTTTGAAATTAACATTGGTAAGCTTTCACCGAGCATCTCCTACTTACCTGACAGTATTCCAAATCGGAATCAAATATCAATGACTCGGTTGATATTTTTTGACCATTCATTAATATAAACACATGTATTCGGCCAAGAAGATATAATATACTTTTCTTTTTCTATCAAGAGTATGTATTTCTATGATCTCTTGTCCATTACTATTATCCAAATAGTTATTGAGTTACTCTTTTCCACGAAAAAAATATTTTTATTGCTACTATTCTTACATCGAGAAGTTTAATCTCCTACCATCTTATATTACAGCATATAAGAAGGAAAAAATATTTAGAATTCCACTTTTCTATCTAAAAATTGTCCCAACAATTGCACACAAAAAACTTATGCGAAAAATCAAATTTGTTCTGTAGTCTGATAATTGATAACAATTAATTTTAATTTTTATCGACTGATTCAATATTCAGGATTGAAAATGAAACTATTGAGTTGCTCAGTTGCATGTAACATTACATAAGAGATGGACTATTGACATTTCTTTCACACTGAAATCATCATGGCAATGCACATTTAAACACTAGAGGAATAAATCCGAATGTCAACAGTTAAAAAAAATATTTTTAAAGTAAGGCTACGTTGTTGTGTCTTCATTTCCGGCATAAGAAAGGAGATAGAATAAAAAGTAATGGAAGCGAATCCGTAAATAATTATTTTTCTACAAATGAAGCTTTAGTTTTATGGGTCTCTGATTGTTAGAAGTCACAATAATTTACAAGCATTAAAATTTAAAAACATACATAACTTTATTTCAAAAACAATAATTGATTTTAAAAAATGTAGATCTTATGAGAGTTAAGCAAAAATGTTTCAAGGAGGACTGCTACTACATATTCGAAAAAACTAATTTTTGAAAATTACAAAGTAACATTTTTTTATTTTAGTAAAGGATATAAGCCAAACGATACTGGAAAAAATTTTAAAATTAAGTATTTTATTAATGAATTGGGAAGTTATAGTTTGAAGAAAATCGTTAAACAAGTTAAATTTAATAGTGCCTTGAAATAGAATCGATTTATTCAATCATTGGTTCGGAATAAAATTTCTAAATTACTCATATTGTATAATGCATTCTCTTATTATCCATTCTTTGAATTAATAAGGTCAGATGATATACTATTAGCGTATCATTTGCGGTGGTGTACAATGATTTTTTTAAAAGTAAATCTATATGGGCTATAACATAGAAATAAACACTGAAAACAGTTACAATATCTCCTTTATTCCCCACAATAAACTTGACACACTACTACAACAACTTTGCTCAAAAGTAAGGTTACAATTTTCAATCGAGCATGATAAATCGTAAGTATTAAACCATCTTCAGGGCTTTTGAAATACAATGATGTAATAATACAAGAGAAAAACTAAAAATTACATAATTTAAATTACGTTTAGTTTAAGTAATAATTATATAATTTTTTGTTTTCTCATGTTTTCTTACGGCACTATATTTCAACAGCCCTGAAGATGGCTTACAATTTTCTTTGAATTGTATTTTTTGGATCAGCCTTGACCGAACCGAAACAAATTCTCTATTAAAGGTCGAAGTTTAGGAAAAAAAATCACAATTTTACTTACTTTTAAATTTAAATATTTTCTCAGAAACTAATTAACCTACATATTTCAAATATGTATCATGTTTTAATGTTATGGAATATATCTAATTTTGTAATAACTTTGAATTTTATAATAAGCGCCATTTGATAAGCTTCCTCTTTTGAAAAGCCAAAATAGTTTTCAATATCATAAAAAAATATTTATGTTGTTAATATAAAGTCCCCCTTTTCGAAAGAGGGGAGAAAGAGATTTCGTCATGGAGTAAAAGCCTGTAAAAAATTGTTTTAATTTATCAGGCATAATATTTAGTTAAGTGACTAAACTCAATACAGATTTTTCAATTAATAAAAGAAATATTTTAGGAGTTGAGAATGAAATTTAACATTCAGAATTAAAGGTTTACTAGGACCATAAATTTTAATTATACAGCCAAGAAGCTGCAATTAGTTTGTGAAATTTGACATATCACTTTTAAGTGTAAAATAGATATATCACGCTATAAGTGGCTCTTTCAGGTTGAGGTATAACACAGCTCCAAAATAGTTGGCTGAAGGGAGAGTGAAATTCATACATTTACGAAAACCATTCATATATTTACTCCTAAATTCAAGCTATTTTCAAACATTTAATTATATGTATTCTGACTTCTTATTAGATTAGGGCCTATATTGTTGTAACAGTTAGTATGTCAAACGGGAATGTAGGTGTAAGGTGAATAAAATCATTTTCTTTTAGTTTTCTTTATAAATAAAAAGAAAAAATAAATAGAAAATATATAACACAAAAAAAAACACAACAAGATAAATATGTATAAATTCAGGAAGAAGGATTATCAGTTTTCTTAGGTCCAGTTTGCGACAGATGATGAATGACATCTATCCAGTTCCAGCCTCGTGGCTTTTCACCATGACAATCTAGTCTATTCCACTGCTTTCGTTTCTGTGCTTTAGTCAATTGTTCCTTCTTCACTTTTCTACTTGTAGTTGCCTCCTCATCAATAGAGTTTTCCTTAATGTCCTCTCTATCAGACTCCTGCAAGAGAAAATATACATATCTCATACATAAAATAATTGAACATGTATACTCAAATAGAATTCAAAAAGGGAAGATAAAAAGGATTCAGTAGTTTGTGTCTCAGTTATATCATGTTTTGATTATACCTTGCTTTTTATGAACTGGTATCATTAGAAATTATAGCCCCCATATCTCCCATTTAAATTTTAACATACTAATATTGCAAGGATAATAATAAAAATAACAGGATATTTTTTTTTTTTAAATGAATACAAAAAATTGTCATATTAGGTGAGCAGAAAGTTAATATTTTCCTTTATTAACTTACTCTTTTGAATTTTGATTAAACTCCAAGCATAAGTTCTTCTACTGTAATAAACAATTACTTATATTAAATAAGAAAAAACAAAACGTTTTTGTAATATGTAAGTAGACTATTTACTCAATAAAGACTGAGGCCCAATAATTTAAACCAGAAAAAATGAAAAAATATTTTTTGAAAGAGGTTTAATTAAGAACCAAAAAAGAAAACTGAATTACTTACAATATGTTCTACTTTATTTTCATTAGTATCTTCCAGACAAATTAATTCAAAATGCTTTTCTTTCAAGCCTTCAAATAAAGAATATGTCATTGCTGATCCAATAAGGTTTTCAGCTTCTTTTAAAATAAAATCACAAACTTTGTTTTTTGCCTTTTCATTTCTGAAATGTAAAGATAATTATAAACATAATATAATTAGATGTAAAAATAAAAAGCTGTTGGGAAACTAGAAATTCTTTATAGCACTTCAACTAATAAGATAAATTGGATATATGTATGATAATAAAACATGAAAATTGTGATGACATCTTCAAATGTTAAGGTTTGAATATGGTTAGGGTTAGTAAAGGAAAGGGACTAGGTACTGCTTTGGGGAACGAGACTCTGATGGCTGAGGGAACGAGAAGAGCCAAGTTGGATACAGAAAGAGCGATTGATGAACATTAAAGAAAAAAAGGTTAAGTTAATTTATCTCACTTTCAATCTTTTGCCAAAACATTCAATTTTCATAAAAACCAATTGGAGGTAAATCTTGATTACCCTGGCATGTTGAAAATTAAGGTTAATTAATTAGAAGGAAAAAAAAACCCGAACTTATCTTGTTTTGCTCTTAAAATTATATTTTTCAGAAAAGAACTACTTAAAACACATCTTACATCTAATTATTTTTAATTAGGAGTCTCCTAGAGACATAGACAACCTATACTTAATATTTTATGAAAATCAGTTCTGTACCTTTTAAAACCTGTTTTAAAACTAATTTTAGCAATGAACAAACAAGTGGCAATCAAATTAGATTCCTGTCCACCTTAACACAACCATCTCTATCAGGGAATACAACAAAATGAAGAGAACATAAAATTAAAGCTAAATGCCTTTTTCAAAATGGTTTTAATTCTACCCCAAGTCAAAAGATGTAGCCTTTCTGCTTTTCTGGCACATTGAAATTTTCATTATAAATATTTAATTTAGTTGTGGTATTTTATCCCACGAAAATTTCAAACAATTATTGAGAGGGAATAGAAAATAAAAAACTATCTGTCCCAGCCAGGAATCGAACCTGGATCTCCTGCTGTCCGGGCCGGTGTACTTTCCAGTTATACTACCAGGACTTGTTAGTTGTCTTATT
>KZ807428.1:229408-241908 GCA_000696205.2 Oncopeltus fasciatus
AAAAAAAATTATAAAATAAAAAAATTTAAAAAAAAGTAAATAACGAGTCATTTAAACAGCTTGACAATGTCAGCTCCTCGGTAGCATAATTGGTAAATGCACCGGCCTGGATAGCAGGAGATCCAGGTTCGAGTCCTGGCTGGGACACTTAGAGTTTTTATTCTGTTTCCTTGCACTAAAAATTAGTAAAATTTACGTGGGATTAAATACCACAAAAAAAAATTTATAAAATTAAAAAAAGTAAATAACGAGGGTCATTTAAACAGCTTGAAAATGTCAGCTCCTCTGAGCATAAGACGATATATTCGTCGCCCAAGGAGGTTGGACTTTCGACACTAGTGCAGGGAATTCAATAACTTATGAGACTGGTCTCGGTAGCTTAATTGGTAAATGCATCGGCCCGGATAGCAGGAGATACAGGTCCGAGTCCTGGCTGAGACAGTTAGATTTTTATTTTGTCCCCTTGCACTAAAAATTAGTAAAATTTACGTAGGATTAAATACCACAAAAAAATAATATTTAAAAAATTTAAAAAAAGTAAATAACAAGAGTAATTTAAACAGCTTGAAAATGTCAGCTCCTCGGAGGATAAGACGTTATATTCGTCGACCTTGAGGTTGGACTTTCGACACTAGTGCGGGGAATTTAATAACTTATCAGACTGGTCTCGGTAGCATAATTGGTAAATGCACCGGCTCGGATAGCAAGAGATCCAGGTTCGAGTCCTGGCTGGGACAGTTAGATTTTTTATTCTGTTCCCTTGCACTAAAAATTAGTATTTGAATTTGTCTTTATTAGGTTGCCTGGATAAGGATATTTCAAAAGATGGACATTAATTATGTCTGGACCAATGGGTGAACAATGTTGCATCACATATGGGTATAATGCATATAACAATTTTTGGTCATTGTAGAACTGAAATGGTTTGGAATAAGCTAAAACGTCTCTTGCAATTTGATGTGAAGAATAAAAAATCGTTCAAACAGAAGTTGGTCTCCTAATTTACCTTTTATAAATTATTAGTCTCAAGAGTGGGGGATTAAATAACTAGCATAAAAGTATAATATATAATATTATAGCAAATTCAAGCTGAAAATTGTATGCTGAATCAATCAAGACTCAATCAGAATCTTTGATTTTGAAAAAATATCTAAAGATAAGATTATGTGCCAAGAACAAGTTCATCAGTGGTACATAATACAGTTAGTATTCAATAAATAATACTTCTAATATTTTTTCCTTGATTGTTGGAGCATTAAAATTCTAGCCATATGTTCACAGGAGGTTGCAAGCAAAAAAAAAATCATATACAAAAAGAGAATTTATTAGTTACTTCTGTATTAACAAATAAATCATTATTAAATAGAATGAAGTATACAATATCATTTAGTTACAAACTGTATAACTAAAAATGTCTTCTAAAAAAAATATTTATTTAAATTCTGATTCCTGTACAGAGAGGAATTTTTTTTTTTTTTCCAATTTACAATATAGTTAAGTACCAATTATAACAAAACATATTTACATTTCATTTTAAAAATGCATTAATATTTACATTAATACAACAGAGGGTACACATTATTAAATAGAAAATATATATNCGGAATTCAGTTCTATATAAGAACGTTAATAAAGTTTTATATAAAACGTTAAAAATTTGTTAAAGGGTTTTAAAGAAAATAAAATTGAGCAATTGTTAATATCTTAGTTATTATTTGCGTTATGGCAAAAAAAAAAAAAAAAAAAAATGGAAAATAATAAACCAAAATGAAAAATTTTAGCAAAAAATTAATAATAGACTAAATATAACACACATTTTCTTTCAAAAAAATAAATAATTATTAAGAAAAAGGATTAAAAAAAAAAAAAAATTATTTACAAATGGTTCAGCTTATAGCCAAGCTTGCTATCTGGTTCTACTGCTGTTGCTGAAAAAGACAAAAATAGAATATAATTCATAAGTAAGTACCTGATTTGATAGGTGGGAATATAGAAAAATAATACATACAAGTGCTTAGGGAAAGACACATGATATTTAAGATGACTATTAGGATAGCAAATTGAATGTTATAAAGATAAAACAAAATTTGATGAATGACATTTTCTTATTTGAGTTAATATAAAATACAAATATAAATATATAGATGTAAATTAAGGAAATAAATTATTTAGTTTTAATTAATTAAGTGTGATAGTTAATGTAAAAATATTATGTTNTATATATACACACATATATACACACATAATATATAACAGGTGGGGGAATGAGTGTAGTAAACACAAAAAAAGAAAAAATTCCAATGACTAAAATTTTTGGGGAGACTTCTGGCTCTTAGTCAATGATGAGTGAAGAGAGACTTGGGCTGTGATTTTGAGTCCTTTCCACTTTTCTCAATATTGAGTATAGGCTTTCAAAATATCGAGGACTCCCATAAGAACAGGATTCCATAAACTATTAGCTATTTAGAAAGTCCTGGTTATGAAAAATAATGGAAGCTAAGATGGGAGGATTTATATATTTTTTTTTTTAAATATGTCACATACTAATACCCATATGTGTGCACTCACACTGATATTTATGTACTATAATGTAGGTGAGTAGATAGATGAATGTATGTGAATGTGTATATATTTATGCATGGATGTTTGTATATGTATATTACATTTTAGTTAAAAATGATAGGTATTTTAATGACAGGATAATAAGTAAGTGATCAATAACACAGAAACATATAACATATAAGTATGTAAAATAAGTATAAAGATCTGGTAGGGAGGATAGATATTGACACAGAAACAACATAAAATGGTTTTTGACATTAGGACATGAAGAATTACTAAGAATATTAAATTGAAAGAGGTGGTGTAATTGGCTAATGAGCTTACCCAGGCTGAGACAGATAGATTTTTTATTCTATTCCCTTACATTTATTGTTTAAAATTTATGTGTTTAAAATACAATACTTATAAAAAGAAATAAAAACAAACAACGTCTAATAAATAGCTTGACATGTCAGCTCCTTCGAGCATAAGATGATGTATTCGTCTTACTCGGAGGTTTAGACTCCTGTTCCGAGTGAGGAGAATTTAACAAGTTATCTGACTAGTCTCAGTGATGTAATTGGCTAATTTTCCTGTTGAATTATACAGAAAATGTTGCAATAAACTTAGGAAATCTTATATTTGTCTTACCTATCATTAATAGCCATAGAATTGAGATAAATGTGCACACGTTTCTAAATTAGCCTTTTCTTAAGTAGCTTAATAGTAGCTTGATTAAAAGCAGGTATGTTGTTTTTGCTAATAGCAAGAAGGGAGTGGGCCCAAGAATTCATATCATGATTCTTAATGCTTTGTTGGTGCTGTTTTAATTCTTTATTAAGATGGTTTGTTCTTTATTTTGTTAATATATAAAGCTGAAAAATTTTTATCTGAACATGGAATTAGGTATACATTGTTGGTCTTCTAGGAAATGGTTGTAGGCCTGAATCTAGGTTCTGCAGGTTGGACTTGAGGTGTTTTTTATTTATTTTATCTGTAAGGAGAGGAATAAAGAGGTTAAGGGGGAGAAGAGAAGACACATTGGCAATAATAAAATAATTACCCAATAATTTTGGGGTATTTTATTTTTCTAATCCTGGCCAAAACCCTGAATAATTTCTCCAGTTTCAATAGTAAATATTGATAGTTCTTTTATTTTGAAAATGCTGAATTTTGGTTTATTTGTTATTAATAATATATTTAACAATTGAATTGACTGTTTTAATCAATTATATATTATTTAGATGTTTATAAACATACATTGATATAAAAATGCAAAAAAAAAAATATTTCTCAATTTATTTCAGGCTTGAGAGTGTACTAAAAGTTCAAAAGGGTGAAAATGTAAATGTGTTATAAATTATTTGGGACAGGACACAAAAGTTTTTAATGAGATAGTGGTTCTCTATTCTAATTTATAGAATAAAAGTTTCAGCAATAAAAATTCTGAAATGGATAACTAACAAATAATTTATCAGATGAAGATTGCAAAAAAAAAAAAAAAATGGAGTTTCTACCGANTACCTGAATTCTTACCTGTGCAAGTATATATATATATAAAGCATTAAAATCAATACTAACAGTGTCATGGGGAGGTAAGGTAAGTACAGTTGGAGCTTGAGAAACTGCAACTGCAACTATTGGTGCAGATGTAGTTTGTATTCTGACTGGCTGTCGCACTCCACTACTTCCTTGAAGCACAGCTGAGACCTATTAAAAGTATTTAAAATTTTATTAAAATCAGTCAAGGTTGATCAGGTTTTCTAAAGTTGATTAAAATATTATTAGATGTTTTTCGTTAGGGTTCGGTCAAGGTACATCCAAAAAAATACAAATTTTAAAAAATGTGTATTTTTTAAATTATCTGAGTGTTGATTGAAATAGTTTATTTTCTAAGAACTTCAATTAAAATATGCTGTACATTAAACCACAAAAATTATTTTTTTCAAATTTATAAATTATGAATTGTGTGTTAATAAAACTCTCATCACTCATAAGTCTAGTTTCTTTCTTGTACATTGTTGTTGTCTAAACAATGAAAACTACAAGAATGAAAACGTAGATTTGACAACTTTTTTTTATTTTTTATGCTGTAGAAACCAAGGATTAAAGCTGTAACCCTTTTGAAGTTATGGTTATTTAATGATTTTCTCTTCATTTAACCCCCTTAGAATCAGTTGTTATATCAAATTTATAAAAAAATAATACATGCCATAAAGACAGGAACAACTTTTAATTTTATTCTAATCAGCAGCTTTAATTTTTACAATTTTAGTAGGCTAGTTAGGAATCAAATAAAATAGAAAAAGTATGGCTATTAAAATTGATACTTTAACAGTCTCTAGAAGACCTTTTAACAGAAAAACAAGTAGAGATACAACAAAATCTTTAAAAAAAAAAAAAAAAAAAAAAAAAAAACTATTCATCAAAATGGCAAAAACTCCAATTAGGTAATTGCAAGCTAAACAACTAGAACTATAGAAAAATCCGAATGATCTATTGACTTTCAACAAAAAGAATATGTACATAAATTATCTATAACCAATACAGTAATTAAGAGGAAACAATTAACCAAATATTTTTCATATCAGTTTTTTCAGTGGAGAATTTAATTATTCCATTGAGAGTGAGCATGATTTAAGGTTTTATTATTATACGTTCAGGTTTTTGAAAACAGTACACTCTGACTGTAAGTTCATAGGAATTACATTGATAGTAATTCAATTTATTTTAATTTACTTTTTTATTTATTTATGTATGAGGAATGTCAATAATATTTACATTATTATTATTGATAGTAAGAGGATACTTTGAAAAGCATGATAATTAAGGATAATTATGAACCTGAGTCAAAATAGCTTGTTGCTGTTGTGAAGTACCCGCTTTTATCGCTCCAATGAGTTGTGCCCCAGCACGATTAGAAGCTTCCATTGTTGCCATACCACGAGTTGTTCCTGAAGAACTACCAGTCACCACCTATAATCCGAAAGAAGAATAAGTGATTTAAAAATAACATTTATATGTATGAAATACTAACACAAATTAAAGTCTGTCATGCAGGAGCTACATAAACGTAAGTGAATCCCTCACTTTTCAGTTGATGAATATTGTATTTGAACTTCCCATGCCATATAATTTTCTACACTAAGTATCTTTAATCATTAAAGAAATATGCAACCTTTGTGCTAAACTAAATATAACACTTGTTGCAGAAAAAATACTTTTTGCACTCTTATTCAAAATTTTAGGTAATCCCCTCCTATTGTCTGATTTCGCTCAAAAGTAAATTTTTATATTAAAAGCATTACGTGAAATTTGATTAAGAAAACAAGTAATTTTGGCTTAGGAGCCATAAAATTAAAATAAAGGATACAGGACAACCCCACTCCTAATTGTTCAGTCAGCCGCACAACTAAAATGTGTCATTTGTCAAAAAATAAATATATGTTGAGTTTTATTAATCTAAACTAAATATTATACCTGCTAAATCAAAAATAAGTTTTAAGTCACTTGACATATCAGGTAATTACTCACTTCTATTAGTCCAATTTGGCTCAATAACAAATTTAGCATTTTACAGTTCTAAGCATTTAAAAGTTGCATTTGGCACTTAACAGTTATGAGCCGAATTTTATAAAGAAAAACTGAAAACTGTGACCTCTTTTAGCATTGACACACTTAGAAATAAATACACAAATTTTAGTGTGTTTAGTAGGTAGGATCAGAAGCCTTAATAGCTAAATTCCTTTAGAATTCGCTAAAAAAACTGTGATACAAAATAACTTAATAAACTAAATTAAGTCCAATAATACTGGCTTCTTAAAATGGCAAAACATTTAATTAGAAAAAATGTTCCTAAAATCAGGTGAATTTCCCTTAAAATTGGATGAATTTTAAGTTATTGATTGATTTAATTAATTTATATTAATTAGATATGCACACACATCATGCTTGCCTCTAACTTTCCTTTGCATAGTATAATTGAATTAATAACAAGCTTAATTAAAGGTGATAAAGCAATTTTGAAGCTTATTTCATTTTTATTTTTTTTAATTATCATGTTTAAGATTGATTAGTGAATAGGAATATTGCCCAGTTAAACAATATGGATATCAATTTTCATGTTCACACAATATTATTTATGGCTTAGCTTCATGGATCATAAGAAAATCACAAAACACTAAACCACACTCATGAAATTAGATATAATGATCTTACCTGAATAGCTTGTTTAAGAGACTGTTGAGTTGTACCAGAAACAGGAATTACTCTTGCTTGTTGAGAACTTGCTGGAGCCTTAGTGAACAATGCATGAGGAACCATCTGAGGAGAATTTGTCTACATAAAAAGAAAAATGCTCTTGAAAACTAATTATGGTAATGGATAATATTTTAAAGAATAAGTCCATCAAGCAGAACTTTTAATGAACCAAGGGCACCTTGTAGAGTTCCCATGGTTTATTATATATGAACAGAAATAAGAATTTGGTCTTAAAAGCTAGAAATGTCATCATGATGGTAAGGTTGGCACTAGACAGATCAGAAGGGGGAAATACAATATTCCCAGTTATATTCTTAACCATCTTCCTTAACGTACTTTTTTTTTTTTTTTTTTAAATAAAAATATTATAGAAAATAAATAACTGAAAATGATATTTTACACCTATATTGGGTTTCATAAACTTTTGGTCATAAATTAAGAATATAAAAAATATTATGATTTTTCAATGATCTTCTTCTGAATCCATCCCCTTTTTTGATTTTAGCCATTAAAAATTTAAAGAAATGAGTTTGCAATTAGAAACAACAAGGTTGGTGCTAGCAAATATTAGCACATCATAGAAACAAAATTAGAATAGAATATTATTTTACTCATAATATAAATATGCACTAGAATTTGGATAAAACATACAAGGTATGTTTTTGATATATTATACATCATTAATAGTAATATATCACCTTTTCATCAAAAATGAAAAACCTACAATCATGATAACATAATGAATATATTTGAATATAATTTATATAACTTATACATATACGCATATAACTTGTACTTATATAATGTAATTTATAATAATGTTAAACACAAATGTAACTCACTTATCACAATTAATAGATGAAGGCTATGTCATTTTTAAAATTTCATTAAAAAACTCTTTTAGGTCATAAATTTAAATTTAAATTACATTTTAAAAAGACTTAAAGACTTTCTTCTNAGTGAAGATAATTTACAAAAATAACATATTATTTTAAATAATGTACATACTATATAAATATTGTACATATACACCAGCTTCCTTTCTTCAGAGGAGTAAATTAGGATTACTTAAAAATTATTAATTCTTTAATGTCTGCCTCAGCCCTTCCAGGAAGGTATAAAGCAGCTCGCCAGCAGTGCCCCGAGTCAGTGTTAAGTTAGTATTTTCAGTGGCAGATCGCGTGCCTCAGAGCATTGGCTGATCCTGGCCTTTACAGTGCTGGTACCAGTCAAGTGATAAGTAACAGTAATTAGCAAGTTCTTTTGAGGCCTTTATGTAAATAAGCATATTTAATTTATTTATATTATTCCTTAATTAGCTGAAAGTAATCTATATTTACTATTTATTTATTAGTTAGTAAGGGAAATAGGTCCGATTGTTATTCCCAATAAGTAGGTATTCTTATATGCTATACAAAATTAACTTTAATTTATCAGTGTTCTTAAATATTATAGACCAGTGGCCCATAACAATATAAAGAGGTATCTAAAACAAACAGAAAATGCATCTTTTTTTGACAAAACTTTTGTCTTATTATATCTTTAGCATAGAATACAATTATTATTAAAATATAGACAACTTTTACAGACCGAAATAAGCCGTCTGCTAATCAATTGCTCAATCTCACACTGATACCATTCCAGGGATGGTTGTCAAATAATTTTTGCAATTTCAATTTTCAAATTCAAATTTTTTTCCTTGAAGAAAATGAGCCATGGATCGAAGTAGTATTCCGAAGATGCGAGGTCTGGACTACATGGTTGGTGAGATAGGAATTCAAAACCATGACGTTCTTTAAACTTTCCTTAGGCTTGACAGGAAGAGTGACGACAAACATTATCTTTTTGGAATAAAACTTCTTTTCAGTAGACCAAAGTAAGACAACTGCTTTTTTAACCTCCTAAATACAGAGTAAATAGCTACTAACAGTATCTTTCAATACAATACTCCCTGACAAGTTTGTGAGTACTTGAGGATGAATTTGACTAAACAGCTTCCTGCAGATCCGCATCATTATCCATTAATGGCCACTCGAAGCCTTTCTTCCTTTGTTATACCTCCACCGCTAAATTTTTCAAACAATACCTCACAGTACACTGTTCAAGGACACCTTACTCTTCATATTTAATAACTTCCTGATTTACTTCAGCAGCTATGAAATTTTTTTCCCCCAGTAATGCTTTACAATTACAAGAATTTCATAGGACACTGTCATGTTTCCTTGTTAAAATTAATAACTAAAGTGAGGCTTTTTTTTTTTTTTTTAAAGAAGTCAAATGAAATTTAAAAGCTTAAGGGATACTAACTATTAAATAGGATTAAAACATTTACAACCCTTTGAAATATTTTGAATTTGATAAAACAGAAATTTTTTTTAATACACCCCTTTTCACCCATTTATCAGCATAAATTGAGCAAATTCCTCACATTGTACTTGATGAATATTTGAATTAGAACATTCAATGATATGTAATCCTCGCACTTGTACAACCTTTCCTTTCATATATATATAATATGATGTGTGTATGCATGTAACTATGGACTTAAAACCGCTGGGCCGATTTTGAAGAATTTTTCAGGGAATCCTCAGAACATTCAGGCGGGTGACACTATAGTCTGATTTTTGATTTTCAGTCTGCATGGGGAGGGGCATGGCAAAATCAAATTTTCATTTCCAATTTGCCTTAAATAAATGTGTTTCTTTTTTTATTGAGCCCATATCTACACCACACCATACGTAAATTATTCTGTAAAAACTTGATAGGAATTCCATGAATTTTTATTTGAAGGCCGTAAACCTGAGCATATCATTTTACATTTAAAAATGAAATGCCAAATAGCATTCAGAAAAAGAAAAAAAATTGCATTACACTAAACTAAATAAAAAATATTTTTGTACTCGTACTTAACATTTCAGTTAATACCCCACCCCATTAGTTCAATTGCTCAATAATGAACTTAGCCTAGACAGAAACACACAGTAATCTCTATTGGTTTCTATGTCATGATAACAAACTTAATAGCCAGATTCCATTGCAATTCATTAAAAGAAAAAAAAAAATGAAACACCTGTCCAATTTGGGCCACTTTTTGCTGAGGAAGTTTCCTATGTTGGGCCATAAGTTGCTGCTGAATGGAGAGATGTCTAATTTGTTGAGAAGTAACAGCATTCGCTTTTAAACCAGATGATAACGCACTCTTAATCTATATAAAGAAAAAAAAAAAGAAAAAGCTTTTTATGTTTTAAAGAAAATTATGCAATAAGGTGTTTATAAGGCAATTACATTTTATGAAATTCATACAAATATATATTATAAGATAAAAATGATTTAACAATTTTTTAGTGCAAGGGAACAGAATAACAGAAGGGGCTGTCTCAGCCAGGAATCGAACCTCGATCTCCTGCAATCCGGGCCAGTGCATTTACCATTTATGCTACCAGGACAAGTCTGGTAAGATACTAAATTCCCCGCACTAGAGTCGAAAGTCTAACTTCCAAGGACGACAAATCGTCTTATGCTCAGAGGAGCTGACATTGTCAAGCAGTTTAAATGACTAGCTGTTTCATCCAACTGGGACAGTAAGATTTTTTATTCTGTTCCCTTGCACTAAAAATTGTTAAAATTTATGTGGGAATTAATACCGCAAAAAATAATATTTATAAAAATTAGTCCATATATTTTATGAGTAGACTGAAGGGATCCAAAAGAGGTTAAAGCAATTTATACGTTTTCAATTAAACAGTCTTACATCTGTAATAATACCGATTGGTTTTTTTTTGTTTTTATTGGCCATTTTTAGTTGGTTAATTTGTCATTAATAGAAAGTCTGACCTAACCATTTCCCGTGTATATTATTATTGACTAATTAACATTGGGTTNTTTTGACAGATAATCTTTTAAAATAATATACTTTTTCATTTTTAATTTGTATTTTTTTGGATCTAACTTGACCGAACCCCAACTAAAATCATCTAATAATTATATCCAGGGTCAAGAAACTCTCTTTTTGACCATATTATTAATGCATAATTTTAGCTTGCAGGTCCAACAAGCAGGATTGAAGAATATTTTCATGAAATATATTATGAAAATGACCATATTGGGAGTAGATGTGCTTTCGTTGGGGTTTGGTCAAGGTTGATTCAAAAAATACAATTTAAAAAATTTACATTTTTTTATTTATTTTTTTTTTTCAACCAAAACCCCGAACACATTGGGGGTTCAGTCTACCTTCACTGAACCGCAACACATTCTCTACTAATAATCTCTCTCTCTCTCTGATTCAGTCCGTTACCTTGGGTTCCACCTTGACTCACGACTCAACTGGAATGAACATACTAAAATCACTCAACAGACGCCACGGACTCTTATACAGCCTTATAAATAGGCGCTCACACCTCACATTAGAAAATAAACTGACCATCTAAAAGACCATAATACGACCAATCTGGACCTACGGTGCAGAACTGTGGGGTTCCGCTAAGCCTTCCAATATCCAAGGAATACAATCCTTCCAGTCCAAAATTCTCAGAATAATTTCTAATGCTCCATATTATGTGTTCGTAACTCTACCCTTCATCACGACTTTAATATTCCTTTTGTCAAAGACCTTATCTCCACCCGCTTCAAACTCTTCCATAGTAAACTCCATTATGATGAACTTGACATTAAAAAACTAAACAACACAAATAATATGATTGTTTTATAGATTTCAAGTAGTTTTTTTTTTATGAAATATGGAAATAACTAATTTTTAACCCACTTGGTACTATGTGATTGGATAGTCAAAATACAAATAGTTCACAATAGACAAGATGACAAAATGAAACAGTTTTGAATATTATTAATTTTAATAACAGTATTTGTCTTATAGTTTAGATAAATAGTGATATTTCTCACTTACCTGAGGTAAGGTAAGCCCAGCTACTGGAGTCTTTACAGTTGCTACTTGACTAACTTGTCCAGCAACAGATGTTTGCTGAGCCTAATGAATAAAATAATCTATGAAGATAAAATATAGAAGATACAGACCCAATTATTACCTTGAAACATATTCTACTGCAACAAATATATTCTACGAAGCAAATGGCTCCATTAATCAAGATAGCAAAAATATCAAAATAAATAGAAATTGATAAAATGCAGTTTGAGAGGTTTTTTTCTTTATATGAAGTCTTTCATAAAGAAACAAACTTGTTTTGACTTCTATTACTCTGAACTAAATATTATGCTGGCTACATAAAAAAAAAAGTTTTATGGACACTAGACATTACAGATAAACCACACTTCTATAGGTCTGATTTTGTTCAATTACAAACTTAACCTTTGGTTTTGCATTTAACAACTAAATGCTAAATTTCATTGGGAAAAATTAAGAACTGTGGCCTGCAGAGAATTGACACACACAAACATATTCAAGCATAAATTTTGGTCATTATTATTTTTAGCCTAGTAGGAATCGAAGAAAATATAAATAAAAAAATATCAGAACAACTTCAATAGCTGCACTTTACCTGAATTCTTACCTGTGCAAGGAGTTGAGCAGATGACAGAGTACTGGCACCTGATGCTCCTTTTACAGCCTGCCTCTTAAATAAAGCTACCATTTCACTTTCTGACATAGTTCTTGTTACCCCTCCAGCTTTCACCTTATGAAAAAAAAAAAATGCAAAATATTCCACAATAGATTATTTTTT